>JAZAVI010000043.1:50480-195267 GCA_036326025.1 Chrosomus eos
AGTCTTTGAGTATATGTTACGAGTTTCAAATGTTGTAACTGGAGTAACAAATGATTTCAATTGGGGTTCACTACTCTCAACTCTTTTTGATGTCAGCCTGGAAAAGAGAATCACAAAAGCAGAGAGTGAAAGAGCGAACCGCCATCTTCATTTCCAAATCTCAATATCTTTATTACAAATTTATCAAGTCATGGTATAAAACAATAACATTCCCTTAGTGTAACCATGTTTCAGTTTGAGAGTCCATTTGTTAATTTCAATTTAAACAGCTCTATAGTTATTTTTCTTTACTCTCCACATTCACAAAATAATCATGTCTTTGCAAAAATAAACATTACTCTGTATTTAAAGTGCAATAATTTCACAAGTATAGATCATGCTTTAAGCTATATGATCATTTAATTATTTGTTTTCTTTTAAACTTCAGAAATCCACCATCTTACTAATATAATAATGTAAATCATAAACACTCTTTGCTGTAAATGAATATCTAAATGACTTTGAAGTCACAACATGAATAATACACATAGGGAAAACTGCTCAACTTATAATAGTGTTAAACAGACAAGACAGCTAGCTGCATTTGTATAACTTTAGTAACAACTCTTCTTTAACATTTGCAATAATTTATAACCTGTCAGGATACCATAAAAACACGAAATAAAGCATTACCAAGGACTGAGGGCACCAATACATCGATTCACATTCAGCCTCAATATTCACGTGTTATACGGCCACTAGCGCCATTTACACGCTTTTTCCCGCGATTGTAACCGCGGCTCTCTAACTCGGCTTTACACAGCAACAATTCACTAACCGACTCAGTTTCAATACACCTCATACACTTCAGGAGGAAAAAGCTCTTATGATTGTTTTTTTTTACAGAGTACGAACCTGGAAAAGAGAATCACAAAAGCAGAGAGTGAAAGAGCGAACCGCCATCTTCATTTCCAAATCTCAATATGAGAGAAAAGGAAAGCGTCCGTCACCTAGGCAGTGCGGTGCAACAATACCCGCACTTTGGTTCCGCTTTCTTTGGCTCCCCCCCCCCCCCCACATTGATATTTCACTAAACAATTAAAGTTGCAATTCTAATAAAAGTTGCCTGTTATCACATAAACACTAAATTGTGTTACCACATAGTGGTATATCACATATACATCTGTTGTACACTTATTATGTCAGTGCATTGTGGGATTGAAGGAGTGTACTCGATAACACCACTAAAGTTTCAGACATCACTACAAATGGTGCCATATTTAAGGGTATAGGGGCCGATTTCGGACACAGCCTCAATGACGTCAAGGCTGTAATTTGGTTATCAAGACACATGTGATCAAAGATAGCGTTACACTTTTTCCACAGGTAGAGCCACAGATCCTGGTATCTCCCAGTAATAAGACCATCTCTGGTATAAAGCAGGCTTTAGGTGATCGTCAGCTCTGTTCGGTCTGAAGCTGCTGGCCTGAAACTGCTGTCACGTATAGTTCTGCAGTCAGACACATCTCGTATCATATGTGCTCGTTCAATCCCTCAAACTGCCACCAGAGGTCACATCTCCTGCGACTGACATCCACCTTGATGATCCTCACCTGTAAATCACTATCATTCATCTTCACAATTATTCATCTTCAACTTACAGAAAAAGATCATCATTTTTCTTTAGTTAGTTTTAGTTCAGTAATGTTGTTCTCTTGTTGAAGGAGAGACAGTGATATTTCCGTCGCTGGGTGTTGATAAACAGTGAGTCACACAAAGTCCTTCAAGTCCTTCGTAAAGCTAAAAGTGCTTGTGTTAAAACAGTCAGTCATTTGGTTGCTGTTGATCTGATGAGCTTCAACACGGTAAGACAAACACACTCTTAAATGAAATGATAATGATGATTATTGTTCATATAATGTGTGTCTTTACATCAGAAATGTTAAGAATAGGGTGATTTACATATACTTTTTTAAGTGATTAATATTTTAATCCAAGTATTCATTACTTCAATGATCTCATTGTTTCTACCTTAAATTATAAAAAAAAAATTAAATTAATACATTTTTAGCTAACTGTGTCTTTAAATGAGAAATATTTAGAATAGGGTGATTTACATATACACAGCAAAGACAGTATATGTAAAATGTTAAAGGGGTCATATAATGGTACATGCACTTTTACAAGTTGATTGTACTGAAATGTGTGTTGGCAGTGCCTGTACACAACCATCATATAATGATAAAAATCCATCCAGTGGTTTTGTTTTAATCTCCTTATATGTTTTCCCCTGCCTCAAATCGAGCCGTTCGAGCCTGTGACGTCACAAGCTCGCACGCCCCTCCCACGACTGTTGATTGACAGCAGCGTTTCAACACAGACCCGCCCTCGCTCGTGAGTGAGATGTTAATCATAGTTCGTCATTGTTTACACTGGAGCAGAATGGCGGCCGTCTAAGCGATTGTGGTGTTCTGTTCTTGGGTGTAATAAGGAACACAGCAGTCATTTTAATGTTCCTAAATCCGAACCGCTGAAGACGCAGTGGCTGAGTTTTGTTTATGAAGGGAATATTCTCGACGAGCCACGTCAATGCGCTCATGTTTGCGTAAATCATTTCTCACCACCAGACTGCTTTTTAAACGAGGCAAGGGTCAATATAAATCAGGTTTTGCTAAGAAGCTGCTACTGAAAAAGGAATCAGTACCAACTATTCGTGTTGCTGCTGGACCTCCAAAAGAAGTGAGTGTAACGTTTTATTAACCTTTATATTAATCTTTGCAAATCCCTTGCATGCTTCACGATGATTGTGGCTAATGATTACACTCAGGGTGCATTACGGCATGTATTCTATGTAACGTTACGACGTTCTCAATATAATTCATAATCCCACGTTTATAATGAAAAATGCGTTATAGTTATGTGTTAATAAAAACTGTGTACGCAGGTGTTACAGTTAACGTAACAGGAATATTAACAGGAATATCAATGCAGTTACAATACTATAGATGTAGGCTACTTGAAAGTTTTTTTAAAACATAAAACATTTTCGTACTGCACTAAACATGAACATACAACAAATTCTTAGGTATCCTTCAACTACTGCTAGAATCATTACTGACATGACCTCATGTCATTTTCAGTCACGATAGTTGTACCTAACACTGAGATAACGTCACGCATCACTGAACAAGCCTACATTTACAAAAAAAAAAGAGAAAAGTTTTTCAACATAAATCTGTCAACGAACTAACCTATAACTTACATTAGTACCGTTAAACACATAGCGTTTGTATCTCACAACTATGACGTTACCCTGCCAGTACATACAAAAATAGAAACCAACCATTCAGAAACGTCCTGTTCGAGCCTTAATTGTCGAACTTCTTCGGGCCGTCATCTTGTTTCGGGTCCGACTCCGGTTCAAACTGATAGGTTGCACAGATTTGTCCTCAGAGCGAATCCCGCTGCCATAATAAACCCTCAAATGTTGTCAAGTCAACACTCCACGTGCGTTGTGCAGAACAGAGGGGCGGAGTCAGCGAAGCTCATTATCATTTAAAGGCATATGCACTAAAACGGCGTGCTGAAAACAGAGCTGTTTTTGAGCAGGTAAAATGAGTGTTTTCTTACAATACTAATGAGAATTTTTAATAAAAGTATATTACAAAGTTTTCAATTAGACCCTAAAGATTCATATTAACTTGTACAAAAATGGCATTATATGACCCCTTTAAATTAACTCTCCTGATAATTTATTTGAGACCACACTCAAGAGTTGATGTTGAACATTTAATGTTGCTGGTGATCCAGGATTTATTGTTGGCAAAGCAGCGTACAGATCTAGTGAGAACAACAATGTCCATACAGAAGTTCATGTAGTCAGTTGTACAACTAGTAATACCCTCAATGTCCTCCGCATACGTCTCCTGCAGCATTCATCAGTCAGTACACTGGAAACAGTCTCGCAGGGCCTCCAAAGCACCAGTACACCACTTTCTGAAGCTCACAACTTTGGGCTTATAGTGAGGCTGGAGCAGGACCAGATTGTGGTCTGATCTCCCCAGTGGCTGCAGAGAAATAGCAGTGTATTCGTTCTTAACATTAGCATACAGTAAATCTAGTCCTGTTTCTTCTGGTGGAACAGTCCACCAGGTTTTCATCTTCACAGTAACATGTCCAGGATTACACCATCTGTTGTTGATAAATATCACAAGCCCCCTCCTTTACGCTTCCTGCTAACCTTCATATCTCTGTCTGCTCTGACTGTAGTGAAGCCGGGTAAATCTACGGGATGCTAGCGGTTAGTTATGTCACTGTGAAACACAGTAAACTGCACTCCCTGTAGATCCTCACATTCTTCACCAATGCAGCCAGTTCATCAGTTTTGTTAGCCAGTGAGTTGACATTCCCCATAACCACCGACGGAACAAAGGGCTTGAATCTCCACCAATTCTCCCTGCGCGTAGCCTTTAACTTATCGCCCACTCAGCATCCCCGGTGTGGCCGTCTCGCCTCCTGAGGTTGATGAGGGAAAACACCTGCACTGGCCGAAGTCCTGAGAGTGAACAGCTGATCTCTCGTGTAAACAAGTCCGTGGCCGTTATTCAATAATAAAAAGTCCATATCCATAGCATAGAATAAAAGTATGATAGAACAGCACTATACTAAACATATAATTAGGGATGCACCGATACCAGTATCGGTATCGGGCCCGATACTGAGCTCATGTACTTGTACTCGTACTCGTAAAAATGCCCCGATACCAACAACCGATACCAGGCAGTATGTGTACAGAGTCAGAAATTATAATGGGGATAAAAAAAGAAGGCTGTATATGAAGTAAATGTATCTTATCAGTGGAATATTAAACAGAATATATTAACGCGTCGCCTATTTAACTGTGGTGCGCAAGCTGATAAGAGAAAAACGCGCAGGGGATTGAGCGCGCTACGACACAGACGCGCGAGCTGGTCGAGTGCATCCCCTTTTCACAGACGTCAGTGGAAAGTTTGTAGTTCCGTCGGATGTCAATGGCAAATAAAGTAAAACGAGGCATGTAGCTTATTAATAAAGTTAACTGACGAGAGAGAGAGAGAGAGAGAGAGAGAGAGAGAGAGAGAGAGAGAGAGAGAGCGCACTTCTGTTGAATGCTGTTGGTTGCGGATCGTTCACTCAGCACGTGTTATTTGGATTAAAACTAAGTAAGTAAGTAAAAACCTAAATGTAAGTAAAACATGAACTGTTACCTTACTTATGTTTAACGAGTGGTTGCCTACATTATTACTGGACATTTGCAGGTCAAGAATTTCCATGAACTTCAAACATCCACAGCGCGCGCCCCGAAAACCACCAGACAGCGCGCGAATACTGAATGGAAGTCTTTCACGTATTGCGCTTGTACGGACGAATTCACACAAAACTATGTAAAAACACGTGTCTTGGCGAGTATCCTAGTAAAAGTCTGTTATATATCTCAAGTGAACGTAGACAGTATAATTCAAATGGCGTCCGTGCGTGCGGTCTTAAAGGGGCGGCACTTTAATAAATCTGCTGCTGTGTTTTAATGTTAATCAAACGAAGGACAAATAAATGACTGTCTGCTCTTGTCTAAATAGGCTACCTCTTTCAACTTTACAAAAAGATCCATCTATATTTAATTTATACAGTAATGAATATGCAGTGCATGAAATATATATTTGATGAACTAATTAAGTTTAAATTTAATAAACAACTAATATTGCTATTATTTTGGTTTCTCTACCAATATATTTAAAACTTACAAATGCATGAATTGAAAATTAAAAATACAGGTATCGGTTATGGTATCGGTATCGGCGAGTACCAAAAATGAAAGTATCGGTATCGGACTCGGTCTGGAAAAAGTGGTATCGGTGCATCCCTACATATAATGCCAAAGTTAAAAATGAAAGAGGGCTATAAAAGACTGAAAACACGAGAGCACAAACAAAGCTACTTGAGGAGCTGCCGCTCACAGCTGGCTCTCATTAGTGTGACCATTATTGATCTGTAAAGTTTCCGGTCCATAAGCTCTTTATCAATTTTAAGTTTGGGGATAGATATTCAATAACTATTAATCTATGATCAACAAATTATTGAATACAGTTTGAACCGGGTCCTTACGTTAATAAATTCCCCACAAAGGGGTGTACAGCGTACCCGTCTGTTCAGGGTAAGTATATAACAATTAAACACAACGAATTATGGTTAATTATTAATATACATCCTACACAGAGGAATGGCTGATCTTCAACAATACCAAAGCATTTGACCCCTCCTCGCTCATTCACACGTCCGCCGTGTATTCAGGCTAGAGGCTACAAATGACTTATGGTCTATTTTAGCTTAAATTAACTGACAATGTTTTGTGCACTTAAACGATTATCAGATTGTAGCTAGGATCTTTTATATTAAAGAGGCTTTGTTATACGAGCAACAACCACAGAGTCAATAAAGTATAAAATGAGGTTTAATGAATGAACTAGACTACAGTTTCAGGATATAGATTAAACAAAATGAAATAAAACAATAAGAAAGAAAACACAAGGAAAATACAATTGCTAGCACAGTTTAGAGTAAACCCTTTAGAGACAGCCACAGGAGATATACTTTACAACGTCTAAATTTTGTATTGAACAAGTTTTTGCATTCAGACCTGTACGTTTTGGTGTGCGGAAGCAACGTGCGGCGTCCCGGAGATGGAGGTCGGGTTTCTTTGGGTCCCAGCGTGGTTGGTTCGCGGGAGATTCAAACGTCCTGACTTAGTTCGGTATGCGTGAAGGGAGTCTTTTCACCGGAGTGCTGGAAGACTTACGAAACGCACGTGGAGGTGTCGTGGCAAATTCTCGATCTTTGGTTCAAATCTGCAAAGTCTGGATCAGGTCTCAGAAAAATCTTTCAGAGTCGAAGTTTCAGGTCTCAGAAGAACAACTTTATTGAGCGATTCAACAAAGGAGATGTTAGCTACGCATCTGATCTTTCATGGGCCAGTGCTCTGGTCTTTATACCTTTTTCTTATAGTTAGTATCAAATTAGTGTCAATATTAGTATCTTTTTACACAAAGGGCATCTGTATTAGCATCATTTCACACAATGGGCATCTGTATTAGTATCTTTTCCTGGTGGCACATTGTTACATTGTATAAAATATATTTCTCTTCCAGTGTTTTCCCAACACCTGCATCTGTACTACAAGGTTTTTGGGTACTTTTCCACTCTCTTGTTCTCATGTCCTCATCCTCACGTGCCCTGTGACCTAGCTTTTTCTGCTTGGTGTTACAAAATTCAGACTCATGTATAAGACAGATAAAATATGAAATTCTCCAACACATCCCCTCTCTGGGACTAATCATAGTCCCACCTTCAAATATTTCTACCCAGAATGTATCTTCATGAACAGGCCTCTTTCCCTTATCTATCAAACATGGTCAATATAGACCATCCACCTTTATCAATAGACTTCTATCACAAAGGTACACTCTGGAGGAATAGTGAGACCAAACATCTCCACCCACACTTGGCTAGCGTGGAGTAAAAGATCTCACCTTCCTGTCAGAACATCAGTTTAAAGGGATATTCACTTCAAACATCAAACATTCAATATATCCAACACATCTTAATGTATGAACTTTGGAGCTTATGATCTGTCCCTCGGTGCCAGAGGATCTGCGCAGGCGCTTCCGGTGGCCTGGAGTGCTATCTGGGTTGCTCCATCGTTGCCAGAGGTGCTCAGGCTGTGCCTAGAGCGCTATCTGGTGTTGGAGCAGACAGCGGGTTTTTAAACCACCAGTAGAGTCTACTCTTGTTTCTTCAACAATTGATGACCGCGCTTGCAAATAATTCCTCTTTTGCACTTATACTATATACATGTTCCAAATATATGCAAGCTCTCAACTTCTTAACTTGTTACAGGAATGCCCTCAAATATATTCAAAATGTTAATAAAAAGTGAATAACGTGATTAATGTAATAAAAACATTCTTATCTTTCCCTTTAATCTTGTTGCATTACCTCGTAGCACGGGCAATGACCTGCTTCTGACCTTCTATCGTCCCCTCTCATTCACATATTAAAATTTGTGACAGTTAGTGTGATTATAAGTAAAATGATTCAATCTGATGGTATAAGTAAGCTAATCAAAAACAGATTATATGAGTAAAGCATATTCAAACAAACTTATATGAGTAAATATATTCAGGAGAAGGGTCCTTATGTAAAAATCAAAGAAATATAAGAAAATCCCTCTAACTAACTTCCTACTCTACCCATACACTAAAGTTCTAACTAATTTTATCCCCAAATTAAAATACACAGTGGGGCTATCTCCCTTTCTTATCAAAAACAGAGTAAAAAGATTATTAAAATCAAAAGTAATAAGGTACCCTTGCTCCTTACTCTTTCATCCAGCTCCTTTACAGAAACTCATCCAACTCGTCCAGGCCTGGACCAATTGGGTATACTCCTCCCGAGTTTGTACATCCAATGTCAATGCCTGTTGGCTTCACTGACACATTGATCATTTGCTTTGCAGCAGCACTAGCCAGCATGGATCTAAGAAAAGGCACAACACAACAGAACAACAGAAAGAAAACACCAACTCACACAAAAAATGCTAGTATTATCCCTACCTTAATTAGCCATTCTTTCCAAGACCCAAATATGGAATCAAGCCAATATCCAAAATTCCTGTCTCTCCCCGCATTGGTAGCAACTTCCTGTCTTAATTCTTTTATCTTCTTCATGGCCCTAGTAAATGATCCATCCAAGGCTGTGTTATTTGGGATGAAGGTACAACAATCAGATCCAAACATTACACATACTCCTCCTTTTTTTCTGCCAATAGCCAATTCAGGGCTAGTCTGTTTTGCCAAGTTATTTTGCTCGTAGATTTTTGTTGCTGACCCAAGACCTCTAGTGCTGTGTGGTTGATGAATCTCTGCTGATTGTAATATATGTAATTAATCCATTCCATATTCTTATTTGGCGTTATCCATACAAATATTGATTCAAGTCCTGCTGCTGCCTCGTCTCTAGCTTTAAACTCATGTGGTATCCCTCTTGGCTGTAACCTGTCAATAATAACCAACATGAATATTTTTCCTCTTACTAATTTGGTCATGTCTGCTTAATCCATCAGTAGATACTTAAAAGATCCTTCTGGAACTGGAATAGAGTCTATTGGGGTTACTGTTCCTTTTCTGACATTATTTTTTGCACAAATTTCACATTCATTTAAAAATTCTTGTTTGTAAGTATGGGGACCAAAATCCTTGCCTTTTTATCTTCCTTATCATTTCCCCCCTTCCACAGTGATCAAAACTGTGGGAATCCAGAATTAAAATGTTAAGCAATGGGGTGGGGGCTATCATATGACCTTCATGTGATCTTCATATATTGTTTGCATCTCTTGTCGCCCCCCTTTGCTGCCATAAGTATATTTCAGATGGTGTTGCTCTGGACTGCATTTGGGCAATACTTTCTACGGTAGGGAGAGGCTGGATCAGGACTGAGGGTGCCATTACGGCTAACTGGCACCCAGAGGCTTGTTTGGCATGTAATTCAGCCGCATTGTTGCCTTTGATGACAAAGTCATTACCTTTCTTATGGGCCTGACATTTAATTATGGCCAATTTCGTAGGAAACATCATGGCGGTAATCAGTTTAGTAATTTGGTCTCCATGTTGAATTGGTGTTCCATCACTCTTTTTTTTTTTTTTTTTTAAACCCTCTTTGTTTCCATACTGCACCAAAGAGATGACATACACCATGGGCATACGCAGAGTCAGTATAAATGTTGGCTGCTTTGTTTCTAGCCAATATACAAGCTTCAGTAAGTGCTTTTAGTTCGGCCAATTGTGCTGAGCAAGGTTGCTCACAATGTTGACTCAACACAGGAGTAAAACTGTCTCCATCTCCTTGTACAACAGCAAAGCCAGCATGGTTGCCTAGGTGGTCTCCAAAACAAGAGCCATCAACAAAATAATCCATGTCTGCATCAACAATTGGTGTTGATTCCAAATCTGGTCTCAGACGAGTAAACGCCAGAGAGACAGAAACACAATCATGAGGTGTTCCTTCTCCCTCCAGCGGGACAAAGTTAGCTGGATTAACTGTGGTACAACGCTTCATCGTGATATCAGGATAAGTTGTCAATGTAGAATATGCTAAGCATCTGGCCTGTGTTAAAACAAATCGTCCTTGTTCTAATAAGTCAGCAGTCTTATGATGAACACATGAGGTGAGTGTTTAAATCCTTGGGGCATTCTAGTGTATGTATACTGTTTACCTTGGTAAGTGAAGGAAAAAAGGTGTCTGCTTTCTTCCGCTAGTGGAACGCTGAAAAATGCAGAACAGAGATCAATCACAGTGAAATAATTAGCAGCAGGTGGAACACTTGTCAATAGCGTTTGCGGATTTGGAACCTCTGCTAGACAATCTTCAACTACTTCATTAACTGCACTAATCTCCATTTTGACTTATTAGCTTTCTCAACTGGTAGTATTGGGGTGTTACAATAACTCTCTGTTTCTATCAACACGCCTGCCTATATTAGGCCATCAATTGTTTGTCTTATCCCTTCTACTGCCTCACGTCTTAAAGGGTACTGTTGTTTTCTTGGTAACTGCATTCCATTTTTTGTAGTGATTCTAATGGGTATGCTGATTTGACTAAACCTACATAAGTGTCATGGGTTGACCACAAATTTGGTGGTACCTGTGTTTTCATTTCTGACATGAGCTCCTCTGTTCTATATCTGAGTTCGCTTTTCTCTTCTTCCTCTTCAACTATCAGCTGTGGAACTCCTACCATTGTGGTTGTACACCAAATCTTAAGGTACATCATGTCTTCAGTTTGAAAGATATAAGGGTTTTCAGTAGCTTTCCAATGTTTTCCCCTGGTTTTTATTATCATTGGCCCTGGATCTTGGGCTTTGCTCCCTTAGTTTACAAATAGAGTAACATGTGGAACAGAGTTTTCTATTCTGGACCAAGTGATAGTGAACTCACAAATTTCAATGTCCTACAGACTGACCCTTAGTTGTCTCCAACCATTCTTGTTCTGTTTTTACATCCCTCAAATGACCATATATCATTGTACAATGGTATTCAGTGCTGGGGGCCATTGGCTTCTGAAGCTGTTCTTTTATGTATTTTCCCCACTTCTCCCCACATAGCAACATTGTGTCGGCCCAGATCCGGCCCAAATCTGGCACTTGTGGAATGCGGATCTGGCCCACATGCAGCGAGGAATGACGGCCCTTGGGTGGCCCACTCCTGTTTGCCAGATCTGGGCCACAAGCAGGCCATAGCAATGCCACATGTCAGCCAAGAGAAAAGAAATAAACCAGAACTGGACTTTATCTGAGCCACAAAATCTGTGTATATTAAATATGAAGTAAGTTCAGCCATAATAAGCCTGCTAACAAGCAGAATGACTGAAGGAAAGAAGAGAACAGAAAAAGAGACGAGCAGAAACACAAGAACTACAACTGACTTCAGACACAGTCTTAGATGAAATCAGCTGAAGAGAAAAGAAGACATTAAATATGTGAAGATCTCAGCAGAGGAGGATTAAACAACTCCACAAACAGCATTACCAGCTTCACTTATTACTAACCAGACTCAATTTATTTCTGTCAGACTTCTACAAAAGTTTTATTGAGAATTAACAGAGGTTTAAATCTTTCATTTGAAGTTACCATAACAGTGATCAGCGTTTCCATTAGTTGGTCTCTTAACTCTTACCATGTCTTCTGACTTTTTTGTCTCCTGTGACAGTGTGTGTATGTCAAACACATTTGCAGTAGCAAAGAAAGCTAAAGTGAAATGAGATGATGAAGGTTTCCTGTTATTTATTTTAAAATCATCGTTAAATAGACTAATTTATTAATGTCTTTTGAATCTAACAATTGTGCTGTTCCATTAACATATTCATATCTTAAACCCTGTGTGTCTGCTGCTTGTGATATGGAAATATAACAACAATCAGTTAGAAAATTTTAACAAAAGATTTGATCTACCACGACACACACAGACATCAACAATCTGCGTATGAACCTCAACAATGGTGACAAACAAAAGTACCGTGCTGCAATGCATGCTGGGCACCAGCATAGTACAAAACTCCCAGCATGCATTGCAACATGAATAAATAATGCAGCTGAATTGTCCTATTATTTGTTTAATTTGAGATATTTGCTTTTATTTTTTGCTGTTGTTTTTGTTGTGAGCTTTCCAGTGCTGTTCTGAATTGATGTTTACCTAAATATTTTTGATTGTCACCATTGTTGAGATTCATGTGCTGATTTTTGATATCTGTGAGTGTCATGGTAGATTAGTTTTTTGTGCTCGTTTTTGTTAAAATCTTCTAACTGATTGTTATAATATTGCTGTATCTCATGCTGCAGTGTGGGGGTTGTGATATAAATAGTTTAATGGAAAAACACAATTCTTAGATTCAATAGACATCAGTAAATCAGTCTATTTAACGATGATTATAAAACCATCAACATATGACATCATCAACAGATCTCACTGTACTTTAGCTTTTTTTTTTTTTTTTTTTGCTGCTGCAAATGTGTTTGACTCGCACACCGACATAGCAGCCAAAAAAAGACAAGTGACATAATAAGAGTTAAGAGACCAACTAATGGAAACGCTAATCTCTGTTATGGTGACTTAAAATGAAAGTTTTAAAGCGTTTTAAACACAGTTAAACCTCTGTTAATTCTCAATAAAAACTTGTGTAGACGTCTAACAGAAATAAAGTCACTCTGGTTAGTAATAAGTGAAGCTGGTAATGCTGTTTGTGGAGTTGTTTATTCCTCCTCTGCTGAGATCTTCACAGATTTAATGTCTTATTTTCTCTTCAGTGGATTTCATCTAAGGCTGTGTCTGAAGTCAGTTGTAGTTCTTGTGTTTCTGCTCGTCTCTTGTTCTGTTCTCTTCTTTCCTTCAGTGATTCTGCTTGTTAACAGGCTTATTATGGCTGAACTTACTTCATATTTAATATACACAGATTTTGTGGCTCAGATAAAGTCCAGTTCTGGTTTATTTCTTTACTCTTGGCTGACATGTGGCATTGCTATGGCCTGCTTGTGGCCCAGATCTGGCAAACAGGAGTGGGCCACCCAAGGGCCGTCATTCCTCGCTGCATGTGGGCCAGATCCGCATTCCACAAGTGCCAGATTTGGGCCGGATCTGGGCCGACACAATGTTGCTATGTGGGTCTAATGTTGCTTCTACTCCCTTTCTTATGTCCCCTACCCAGAATACGTTAGTCTGTGGGGCCTCTAGTTCAGTGTCACCTATCACTACCATTTCTCTTATCCCTGCCTTTTCTATGTATATCCCTTCAGGTGAGCACCAGATTAGTAATTTCAGTCTGCATATAGCATCCCTTCCCAGCAGATTGACTGGAGTTTGTTCTGATACTAGTATAGGAATCTTGATTTCAGAGTCTTTGACTTTTATGCGAACAGGGGCTGTCATTGGTATTAACTGTGTTAGTCCCGAGAATCCTACTGTCTTGACATATTTTCCAGACTTGGGGAGGTGAGAGGCATAATGTGGGCTCAAACAGGTGTAGGTCGCCCCTGTATCCAGCATAATGGGTATCATTTTGTCCTCTATTTCAATCTTCATCATTGGCTCTTGGTCAGCATTTGTTGATATCATAGGTAGCTGACTCCTCCCCGTAGGATTCTCTGGGCACCCCTAGTAGCCTTGATCTGGGCCACGCCCTGGGTTGACTGGCCCTGTTACTTGGTGTTGCTGGCTTGGGGGTCTCTGTTGCCAGGCTTGCTGCATCTGGCCTTGTTGTAGTTCATCTTGTGGCCAGGGGTTGACTGGACAGTATCTCTTGGTGTGTCCAGGTTGGTTACATCCCCAACATATGGTTGGTTGTCCCATGTTTCTTTGTTGAGTGCTGTATGTTCTTCCTCTTCCTCTTCCTGGTGCTGACATCATCCTGCTTCTGTTATCTTGTTGTTCAGGAAGGTAGATCACAACAGGTGCATTTGGTTGTTGTGGTTGGTTGGCATTTTGTGGCATGTTCTGACCCATACTGACTGGTGCTTGTTGCAGGACTTGTGGTGCCTGCTGCACAGCCTGTGGTTGTGGCATCTGGCTTGGTATGTTTACAGCTGTCATTACTGCAGATAGATCTTCAGTTTCTTTCACAGTAGCTTGGACTTTCTTTTTCTTATTCACCAATTCATCCAGTTGTAGTTGAGTCAATCTTCTTTGAAGCTCTCTTTCTTGGCTCTTCAGCTTCTGCTCATTCTTTCGATTCTGTTCTACTGCATGTGCCACATGGTCACTGAACTCTCTTAATGCTTTTGAACTCAGGCCCACCACATCTTCCAGCTTGGTTTTCACTGCCAAAGGCATTGCATCAACTATGGCTTTCCTGAATAGTACTGACAGGACTGTGTCCTTTTCAGGGTCTTTCTCCAATTCTTGTTTCCATCGTCGTGATTGTCTCAGGACATAAGTGACAGGGTTTTCTTCGTCCCCTATTGGCTCTCCTTTTAGCACCTTTGGGTCTATCTGAGTCGGATACTGGTCTCGAAGGGTGTACTATACGTCAGCTCTGTGTTTGTCCAGGGGCGTAGCATCCATTCCTGTTGAGTCAACCGCATTTCCGAGCTTAGCGTCCTTCAGGATTTCATTCATCTTAGCACCCCCTACGCATTTTGCAAGCAGAGCCTTGATGTCACCCACAGCTAGGATCTTCCCCATTGTCTCTTCCTCCAGTAGTTTGATCCATTTTCCAGCCCCTTCATGTAGATCAGGCAGACGAGAGATTAGGCCCTCCAGATCTTGTCCTGCCCATGGTACATACTGTCCTTGCTGTCCCTTGATTAGGATAGGACACTGTTTCAGACTACTCCAATCTTGACCTTCTTCTTCTTGACAGAAGCTGTATCTGGTGTGTGGATCTCTCTTCAATTTTGTTTGTCTCTTCCAGTGGGGTTCAATGTCATGGATGTCTTCCAATAGGAGGGTGCCAGATACTGCCTTGTATTCACCACAAGGGCTGATAGAGCGGGACCTTTGATGATGCTTGTGTGTCCTTTTTTGATATCTTTGGCATTCTTTTTGTTCTTCTTCAGCTAGGTGTCTGAGATTGAGCAAGTGCTGTTTCTCTTGCTCAATCTGTGCTTCAGTCACATGGATCTGTCGGGTTATCTCTTCAACATCAATGTGAGCACGGTGACTGCCAGAGTGATTGTCTCCTTTGATTTTTCTCCGCACTACCTTCTCCAGTCCTGGGGCACAGGGGCTATCTTCCTCCAGCTGTTGTCTCTGTGTCTTTTCTAGTTCACCCAATGCTTGCTGTGCATGATGATATGGATTTGTAAATGTGGGGTCTTTCTGTTGGCCTGTCTGGGATATCATTTTCCAGTCACCCTGCGGACTTTCCCTACATGCACTCCTGATAGTCCATCCTTCTGGGATTTTCTCCATCCATGTTGCCTCCCCCTCTGACCAGCTTTCATTTGCAGCTGCTGGTTTCTCAGAGGCCCTACTCCTGCTCCTGACCTCCTCCTTTTTCTGCTCTGCTTTTTCTTCTCCCTCTTCTTTTTCTCCTTCTTCATCAAATGTCACATGGCCTCTTATGTCCACTGTTCCAGACATCATAGGGAATTGTCCTCCAGTCATATCATAGGGTGGTGCATAAGGGGGTGGGGTCTCTATCTTAATATTTTTAGTCCCTGTCTTGCCTCTTATTTCCTTTACTAGTCGAACTCCCACGTCTCTAAATAAGTTTAACACCTTTTCTTCCTTGTCTCGCTTTTCCTGTCTCTTTTTGCTCTTATCTTGGGCTTTGTGGTTTTTTATCAGGGCTCCCATTTCCCTGCACATTGCCAGATCAAATGTTCCCTCTGCTGACCACTTGGTATTTAGCTTTTTGGTCCTTTTTTCCCACCTTTTTGACAAGTTTTTAATTGTATCCCTGCATATCGGATATTGTGAAGCAAACTGTTCTACAGGGGACTCTACTTGAGGTGACACCGAAGCCATCGTTTCAGCACCTATTTATTTGTACCCCACTTAATTAGTTAAGGTGCAATCACTTAGTTTTCTGAACAACTCAGGTATTTGTGGATTTTCTTAAAATATTTAAAAATGGTTCGTATTGGTACCTTAGACAATGGCTTTGCGTCACTTCTTCTAGCTTGTTCTATGTACTGCGCTGCCAAATGATGTTCTCCCCCAGGTATATTAATTCAAAAGGCTATGTTTTAGTCAAACCACTGGCCTCATGCAGTTATATCTCCCTCCCTATACAGATAAGTAGAATATGGGGTCAATTTCACCTCATTGCCCTCCCACATGGTTATTGATATGTTAAGTTCCTCCCTGGTGCAGGTGTCTAATGTTAGGGGTTCAAATAAATCAATTAAAAGGGCCAAAGTTTTTCTTTCTTTTTTTTTTGTTTAAGAGCCTTCTCCCTCTATTCCCTCTCTTGCCTTTCCTGTTGGTCCAGAGTTGTGACATTCTCAGCTGTCACTGACATTTTTTCTGTCTCTTCTCTGCTTCGCTGTATCTCTACCCACAGATGACTAATTCTGCTTGGATTATTTCTCAAAACCACCATTACCATCAATCTTGCCAGTGTCCAATTGTCCACTAACACCGGTCTAATATCTCTTGCCCTTCCAACCTCAAAGATTATGTCACTTTCCCACTTCACTAGTCTTATGCATGAACCCACCATCATGTATACATTTTTCAGAATAGTTACCCCTCCTGATAACCCAGGCCAACGCTTTCGTGCCTTTCTTTTCAGATGCGGGATTAATAGTGGGTCAATCTTTATTTCTAATGCAGTGAACTGTGAGTCCAAATTGGTGTTTTTTAGAAGATTAAATTTGTTCAGGTGTGGTCTCAGGGTTTCAAGAGTTATCTGTTTTTTAATCACATTACACCAATGCACTAAGGGCCATTCTTTCTTAAGCTGATCCAAGTTTGTAATCTTTGTACATTTTTTAAAGAGCTCACTTTTCCCTTGGTCTGTTAACTCCTGTCTCTGCCCTTCGTTATCTATAAACTCACTTTCTAGCCAGAAGTGATTCTTAATGCCTTTGGTTAGCTTTACTGCCTGTTTAAAATCATCTTCGTCCTTTCTTTCTCTCTGTATTCTCTTCGCCTCTGCCTCATAATGATCACTCACTCTGGTCCGCATGTTTGCTTTTTTTTTTTTTTTTTTTTGTGTCAAAGAATAAAAAACTCTCCTTCTCTGTCACTTCTCTCACTCCTTATTTCTTTAACTCAACTCAGATACACTTAGTTAGTTAGTATATTCATTCACACACCCGGGATTTCATTCACACATCCACATACACACATTCACTCGTTAATCTTATTCTATTTTTCTTGTATCAAGTGAAAAGACAAAGTTAATCAATCAAACTTTTGTTCAATAAAGGCTGTTTCTTTATCTGGATCACAACGCTTACAGTCTGGCAAATGGCCAAACAGTCGACAAAACCAATTTCTTGTTCTCTGATATTTATACCTCTGCATTCTTTTTTCACTAATTTGTTTCATATTATCCATCCAATTTTTCAACAACTTTGTCTTTTTACTCTTATACCATTTACCTTATTTTTATTTCTCTTATTTTAATCTCTTAAATCCGTTGTTCAGGTTGTTTGCTAAATTTAATTATTACTGACAGCTCAACACACTTATTAATTTATAGCTAGTTAGGTGCTTTTTGATAATGCGCCCAGACCTTTTTTGCTGGCTGAACGCCTGGATTTTTGTTGGCCGAACGCCTAGACTGAGCCGACTCACCCCTCCTTTTTTTCTCTCTGTCTCTTCTGAGAGGATGATCTTATATTTTTCCTAATCACTCTTTTTAAAACTTTTTCACTTTATTTTATTCTTTTTTCACATAAAATGTATTATCAATATTTTATTATTTTAATGCACTCCCTGCATATATATTTATTTAGTTAATAATCTCTGTACTGACACTATACTCCTCACAAAATCCCCTTTATTAATGACAAACAGACACTCAGTGCACTTTAACATTTAGGACAAACAAACAAATAAAAAGACAAACAAACAAATAAAGACTCACGACCCCCTTCAGTGCACTTTTTGCACTGTGGCGCACGTCTGCGCTTAAACGCACCTCTTACGTTTAATGTAAATGCACCTCTTACATTTACAGCGTGTTTCTCACGCTTTTAAGACAAACAAACATAAAATGTAAATGCACCTCTTACATTTACAGCGTGTATCTCACGCTTTTAGACAAACAAACATATAATGTAAATGCACCTCTTACATTTACAGCGTGTATCTCACGCTTTTAAGACAAACAAACATATAATGTAAATGCACCTCTTACATTTACAGCGTGTATCTCACGCTTTTAGACAAACAAACATATAATGTAAATGCACCTCTTACATTTACAGCGTGTTTCTCACGCTTTTAAGACAAACAAACATATAATGTAAATGCACCTCTTACATTTACAGCGTGTATCTCACGCTTTTAACAAACAAACATAAAAATGCAGCACTTCTTACATTAAAAGCGTATCTAGTACGCCAAATGCTCTTTCTTTGCTGGAATAGTTACACACGCTACGGCGCTCACACACACACACATGCGCCTTTCACGTTGCAACACTCACACACACACACACATGCACTACAACACTCACACCCACATGCGCTTCTCCAGAACCTGAAAGCTCGACTCTCCTCTGCCCTCTTCTCAATTCATTTTTGTCTTTTTAGGTTCTTTTTACGGTGGAGTCTAGTGTAAAATAATTGCTGACCAGGGTGATAGCTTACCGGCAATTGATCACACAAAACAAAATAATATAAGCAAAAATTGCCTACCTGTTTTTTAGCCGGCTCTTTTGTTTTGTGAGATCCTTGCCAGGGCCTCCACCACGGCTGCTTGACCCCTCTCCGCTCCTGGCTGGCACCGCCAATTATGTCGTGGCAAATTCTCGATCTTTGGTTCAAATCTGCAAAGTCTGGATCAGGTCTCAGAAAAATCTTTCAGAGTCGAAGTTTCAGGTCTCAGAAGAACAACTTTATTGAGCGATTCAACAAAGGAGATGTTAGCTACGCATCTGATCTTTCATGGGCCAGTGCTCTGGTCTTTATACCTTTTTCTTATAGTTAGTATCGAATTAGTGTCAATATTAGTATCTTTTTACACAAAGGGCATCTGTATTAGCATCATTTCACACAATGGGCATCTGTATTAGTATATTTTCTTGGTGGCACATTGTTACATTGTATACAATATATTTCTCTTCCAGTATTTTCCCAACACCTGCATCTGTACTACAAGGTTTTTGGGTACTTTTCCACTCTCTTGTTCTCATGTCCTCATCCTCACGTGCCCTGTGACCTAGCTTTTTCTGCTTGGTGTTACAAAATTCAGACTCATGTATAAGACAGATAAAATATGAAATTCTCCAACAGAGGTCTCAGTCGGGAGACGAGAACACTAAGAGCGGACTGGCTATGCGCAAAATAAAACGAAGTTACAATAAAACAGGAACATTAAAATAAAATACGAAGATTACAAAGAATACACAGGAACAGGAACACACGGACAGAGAGAACGATTGTCTCTGTGTTGGAGAATTTAAAGGTGAGCTGGGCACGCCTGGGTAAGGCGCGCCGGCCAATGATAATGGCCCATCTCGAGGAGCGCGTACGCCCCTGAGCGGGTGTTATTCGGAGTCAGTTTGCAACTTTATGATCAAGAAGAAATTAAGCTTGCTTTGGGAAATGGGATTATACATGTGATTATACATTTCACGATATTGATATACAGCTTAATGGATAGATCAGATTAAAAGGGTCACAACCGTATCAAGCATCATACGTTAAAAACATACACGTGCAGAATTACATCTCAAAGCGTATTTTCAGGCACTTATAAGTATTTTACATTCATGAAAACATTCGTAATACAAGTTTGCACATTTACAGTTCTTCTACATGTACTTTAACACACTGAAGATGTTTTAGTAATGACTTAGGATGTAAAAGTCCTACGTTTAGAGTTTCCTGCGTGTGTAAGTATGTGCGTAGGTGTATGTGCGTGAATGTGTATTGCTCTCGGCGGGAAAACAGACAAAGGAACGTATGTTCTGCGCTTTCCCCCCTCCATATCCGTCCGGGGTGGGGTGAAGAAGGCCTGCTTGTAACAACATTCAGAGACCCTTTATCACCATAAATGACACCTTTAGAATGTTCTTTCTAGACTTGGAGACGCCAGTTCGGGACTGAGAGTGTTATCAGTTGACCATATGGCCTCAAGAATGTGCGTGTGTCAGTTAGGTCCCTTTGTTCTGGATTTAAATTGGTTGCGAGTTCGTGACTCAATAAAAGAGAATTAATGAAAGCTCCAGAGTCTCTACAGATCATTATTTAATATACCTGATGGTAACCAGCAAAATCACTGAAAGAGAAAATCTAACATTTTCAGGTGGTGTTGGTTGTGTTTTGACAATCATAATTTGTCCAGAATCACAGAACTCATTTAGAGTTAGATTTACATGATTGATTCCAGCAACACTGTGAATCAACAGTATAAGATAAATCATTTGTATTATAATTCTAAGAGCCCAACTAAAGGAAATACTGATAACCATAATGATGACTTAAATTTGTGATTTTTCTCCTTCAGTGATTCTGCTTGTTAACATCAGGTGTCTTCAATAATGCTCAATCATCACTCAATTATCCACTTAATTATCTCAAAACTCTTGAGTGTGGAGTCAAATAAACTCCCAGGAGTTCACGAGTTCACATCTACCGTAGTGTTATGCGTAATTGGCGTGCTGTCTGGGTGGAGGGCTCCGAGCTCGGAATTTCTGCCCGAACCCAGAGTACTCCCCCCGTTGGTAAGAGTAGATGGAACTAGAGTGAGGAGATGGGGTGGAGGTGGGATGCTGATAAACTGTCAAGGAATCAAAGGAGTGTTATGCTGTTATTTAAAGGCGGGCGTACACGGTGCGAATTCTGACGGTCGGAAGATCGTATGTGCACGCACACTTTACGAGTGAGTTTATCCGAAAATCGTATGGAGGCAGTGATATACGACACGATTTTACAACCTGCTGAATTCCGAAGAAATCGCACGAAGTTCCGTGCCAAAAACTCTGCTCTCTCATAACTGCATATAAAATATTGATACAAGCCGTGACTATTTTGCTACAACTTCAGCGCCGGGAAATGGACGTCCGGTCACCCTTTTGTGTGTGTGTGTGTGTGTGAATGAGTTAAAAAACTTAGTTATGGTACACATTCAAAAATAAAATTGCAAGCTCTCTGAATGATTAATTAGCCGTTTAAACCACCTCATATGAGTGTTTGCAAATAATTTTGCTGCGAGAAGTGCAGTGAACGGGGCTCAAGCGCGTGAGTGAGGGCGCGGTTGCCAGATCCACATAATGGAAGGTGACAGTAGTCTTCTGGACTTGTTTTTCTGATTAATGTCACACTTTAGGAAGTTATTAAAGTGGAAAATTGCATGTTAGGGTTCGTGATATATTAATCTTATTACCAAAACACAAGCTTTGAACTTATTTCAGAGTTTTATTTTTTTATTTATTTTTTTTTGCTTGTTTTTCGTAGCAATCTCTGGCAAAATTTTAAAGCCGAATTCAAGCCGACAGCTCCCGAACTTTTTCGACATGCTTAAAAATGATTGGAAGGGTCGAGAGGTGCTCGGCTCGTATCTTCCTCGCACACGATACGAGCCGCGACATGCGATTTCCACGCGATTACTCCCGAGTGAAAAAAATCCTCTGCGAGCTCGTAAAACAGCAAAAAAATCGCACCGTGTACGCCCGCCTTAACTTGTCCTGAGTTGATTACTGATTGATCTCCAGCTGTGCTGATTGGGTTAATCATCTGCACCTGCTCCTCCCGAACCTTGTTTATAAAACAACATTTAATTTATTACTGGAGTTTTTTGCTGTGTAGTATTAAAAATATGATCAATGATAAACTTCACAGTAAAGCTAAAGTGCTTGTGTTAAAACAGTCAGTCATTTGGTTGCTGTTGATCTGGTGAGCTTCAACACGGTAAGACAAACACACTCTTACTTAAATAAAACTGAGGATTATTGCTGCATTATAGATATATTTTATGCTGATGATTATATTAATGCTGTATTATAGATATATTTGATGCTGATGATTATATTAATGTTGTATTATAGATATATTTTATGCTGATGATTATATTAATGCTGTATTATAGATATATGTTATGCTGATGTCAGTCAGAATGGCTCCTCCTCTTCCTCTGATCTTTCTGCTCATGATTCACGGTGAGTTTCTCTTACATTCACATTAGAAACTCTCTGATGTTTTATTTAAGGCCTCATGAGCGGCTGATCTGCACTTTCTTCTGTCCTGTACTCACATATTTCTCTCTGAAACAGGAAGTTTATGTTGAACATGTCAAACGCTTGTCCCTTTTAGAAATGTCCAATGCCGCGTCCCAATTCGCATACTATCCGTTCTAATTAGTATTCGAAAATAGAATTAGTACATCCCAAATCGTACTATGTTAAAATGAGTGTTTTAAAGATACCCGGATGGTCTACTACTGTTTCCAGTCAGAATCCAAAGTACAGATCGATGCGCACTCTAACGGCTGATATTGCCCACAACCCATTGTACGTTGGATGGGGATTCGGTTAGAACTACAAACACGAGTGAAAAGTCTTAAAAAAACTACAGACATGGATGTCGGTTGGCGAGTCCGGCGGTTATGTAGAGAGGTTTAGATAAAGAGGTTTGAGTGACTAATTATCAGTATCTAACCTGAGGAAAATGTATTTATTCAATGTTGTCTACGTGGCAACCCGCAGTTGGGTTTTATTGATAATTATGCACAACTACGCCACTCTGGGAATTCCACCCAGAGAAAATAGTGTCACCAAAGGACACGCAAGTTTGTTCATCAAATAATCGCTCCGAGGCATGGGTAACAATAAAAAAATAATTCACTTTATTAAATCACAATCACTTTAAAACAATCATTAAAACACATCGACCATCAGCCAAAGCATAGCTCGTAAGTGTTTGGCTCTAAGGAGGTCACAGGGACACCAGATAACTGGGGCTTACCGGCAGGGTCAGGCTATCAGAGGGTTCATCTACCTATTGCAGGGAAATCATTCATTTCACCAGTACACACAACACACACACGCACACCACTTTCCACGGATGGACACAGCACACTGTGAATAACACCACCACCGCTGGAAGGGAATAGAGCCTGCCTCCCTGCCTTTGGTACCCAGGTCCTGTGACACAAGAAACAGAGTCACCAAAAGTCACTATAATACACAGCATTAATAAAGGACAACGCACTGAACTGGCCCCCTGCTGAATGGACAATAACTTAAATGAGAAACCAAAATACTAAATAAGGACTAACAAAAATACAAAAAAGACGGGCAAGGCGTACTTGCCTTTAAATTACAATAAATAAATCCAACAAAAACAAATTAGCAAAAGACAAACGACAGAGTTGGTTTTATCAGTCTGCAAGAAAATAAATTAAGCAACAAAACAAACTAGAAAAAAAATACAAAAGAAAAAAAAAAGATGCGTTTAACAAACCATAATAAGCATCCAAAAAAAACATACAAAACAAAATCTTGCAAAACAAAAGCAGAGTGTCACCACTCGCAATAGAAAATAACAAATAAAATCAAACAAACCACACAAAAATATTGCACTGCGAAACAACCCAGAAACAGAGCGAAACGCTCTTTGCCAAATGAAAAATAAACAAAATTAAGAGTAAAAAATCATATTAGAAAATACAAAGGCACAGAAGAGTGAAGAGCATCACTTCTGGCTAAATGTAAATAAAGACAACTTAAACAAGAAAAAGGAGCAGAAAATGTAAAGCAAAATCAGCACAAAACAAAGCAGCAGTGCTATCCGTGGGCGGAACGTGACTAGCAGTCAACACTCCCAATGTTTTAGGGAGAGCACCTGAAATAAAAGACAGAATCATTAACATAATCTTACAATAATGCGTTAGCCCCTCACCCAAACTTAGCAACCGTCTATTAAACATAGCCGAGCAGCAAGTGCACCACATCTACATTATATTACATCTGCAGCAGCATTGTGAACTTTTGTAAAGATACGTTTAACGATTAACTTTTAAATGCATCATTATATTCAAATTGCAAACACACGAGGAGAGTCTCCGCATGAAAGTCCCACGACTGCACTGTAAAATCCAATAAGTAAACCTTACTTAAAAAAAGCATGCAAACCAATTGCCTTGAAAAAAACAGAGTAAAGTGTAATAGGAATATTATGTACAGTAGTACTAACAAGTGCATGTCTAGTGGTTAGGGTTGGGTATCGTTTGAATTTGAACGATTCCGATTAGCTTAGCATCTGATGTGAACGCAGCATTAGGACGACACTCGAGTTGCTTCGCTCGGTTATGCCAACACTTCCAGTGGACGCTTCTTCGTTGGTGTTCAGCAGTTTCTTCTTCCGGTCGACAGACTGTGAATTGAAACTAGG
Source organism: Chrosomus eos (assembly GCA_036326025.1). NCBI lineage: Eukaryota > Metazoa > Chordata > Actinopteri > Cypriniformes > Leuciscidae > Chrosomus > Chrosomus eos. The sequence goes on from JAZAVI010000043.1 coordinate 75,049, forward strand.
AATCAAAATTTTAACTTTTGAACAATTCCGCGAAAATCGCAAAGCTAGTCCCGGTTCCAATCAATACTCGACACCCAAACAACTTAACACTTTACGGAAACACTTTATAATAAGGTTCATTAGTTTGTGTATTAACTAACATGAACTAACAATGAGCAACACATTTGATATTGGATTAATTAATCTTTGTTAAAGGTGCTCTGTGTAATTTTTAGCGGCCACTAGCGGTGATGTTTCAGATTGCAACAAGAGCGCTCGATGGTTGATCTCAAGAGCGAGCATTCACTACCGGCCACACGGAGACTTTCAACGCAACGGAGAAAGCATCACACAACATGCTGGAAACTCATGTAAACTCCCACTGCAACTTTACAATAATAGTCTACTTTTATCAGCTTGACGTTGAACTAATGCTCCATGCTCGTACCATGATAACGTTACATTGACTGCATTTAGCCGACATGATGTTATCTAGCATAAGGCATTTCACTAACTATTCGTGTATCTTTTTTCACAATCAGCAATGTCAACACAGGTGAATGTATAATATGATAACGAAAACGGTGAACTAGACTGAACAATTTCAGTGTAACAGTAAGACAGTAGGAAGTAGCATTACTGTACTGAACGTGTCTGGAAATGTTTATTATAAACAATGCTAGTAGTGGGATGAGTAACGTTAGACAGTAGATCTAGTACATAAAATAAGTTACATCCTAAAGCACCTACTTTTTGTTATCCTAGAACAGTCTTTTGTATTCATTTCATGTCTCATGTAGTTTACCTTGCTATTTCATTAGAGTTTACTAATATTTATTTTATCATATCTGAAAACTTGTAATTTATCAGAATATAAATAGACATTGCATTGGTTTCATTTCAGAATTCCGATTCAGACAATTATGAACCTCTACTAACTGAAAGCATGTATTACTGGTTATGTAATGTGGAAAGCCATAACGTTACAACTGTAGTATTTCACATCAGATAACATTAGCAACTGGTCGGCGTTAGCCGGCGAACTAATGCTATCTTGAGCCAACTAAAGCACAAAATCACAATATATTTTACATGCTTTAAAGTAATGTTAGCTTACCTGTCCAAAAGGAGGAAAGCCAACTCAGGATCTGTTTTTATACCTAAAACAAAGCGGAGGTCTTTCCACAATTCAAAACCTCTGTCGATGTTGATCCGTGTTTTCGTCCCGAGTCGATCCGAATCAAGTTTGGCCCGACGAGCTTCAGCAGATAAAACTTTTTTTGTTTTTTATATTATTTTGGAGTTTGTGTTGGAGTCTGTGTTGTGCTGGAGGCAGGTCGTTTTGGGGTGTTATCAGACTCCATGTCGTTAGCTGAAGTTCCGTCGGTCGCATAGACTGTATACAAGGAGAGAGGCTCGGGAGCGCGCATGCACGTCACTTCCGGTGAATTTCGCGGCAAATCCGACCCGGAGACTTTGCATATAAATATGAATATTGGCCTTCAGAGGTAATATCAAAACCCGATAAGTGGATCATTGTACTGTGTGATTACAACCCCTTCACACACAGGCAATAAAAAAAGGATTCGTTTTAGAAGAAATGTTACACATAGCACCTTTAATGTTAGTTAATAAAAATCCAGCTGTTCATTGTTTGTTCATGTTAGTTCACAGTGCATTAACTAATGTTAACAAATACAACCTTTAATTTTAATAATGTTTTAGTAAATGTTGAAACTAATATTAACTAAGATTAATAAATGCTGTAGAAGTATTGTTAATTCTTAGTTCATGTTAACTAATTAACCTTATTGTAAAGTGTTACCCAAAAACCTTTTACACTACAATATCATTTTCTTTCATATAAAATCTGAATAAAAATAATTATATTTGAGACCATACCCTGACTCTAACACATCCTCAACAAACAGCTTTAACAATTCAATAAATAACAATTACTCACTTTAATCAATAACACTTCGGAGACCAAACTTGGTATATAGAAGTGCAAAAAAAGTGGCTACATTTATTAGCCTAAACAATGAAAAAGCAACGTCTCTGACACACATGTACATTAGAAATGAATACGCTGACAGCATCTTAAAGGGTTATTAGTTCACCCAAAAATGAAAATTCTGTCAGTAATTACTCGCCCTCATGCCTTTCCAAACCTGTAAGACCTTCGTTCATCTTTTGAACACAAATGTAGATCTTTTTGATGAAATCTTAAAGCTTTCTGTTCAAAGACTGTAACGTCATTGCAACTTTCAACTTTCGTTTAACCTTAAATGTTATGAAGCGATGAGAACACTTTTTGTGTGTAAAAACCCCGCCAAATAACGACATTGTTAAATAATCTCTTCTCTTCAACGTCATTCTCCTATGCTTTTACAATGTGAACTGCCCAGTGCTTCTGGGTTCTACTTCAGAATGTGTGATTCGCTGTTTACACTACGTCAACAGTGTAGGAGCATGACGTGGAAAAGAAGAGATTGTTAAATAATGTCGTTATTTGGGGGGGTTTTGCACATAAAAAGTATTCTCGTCGCTTTATAATATTAAGGTTGAACTACTGTAGTCACATGGACTATTTTAACAATGTTTTTACTACCTTTCTGGGCCTTGAAAGGTGCAATGACGTTGTGGTTAATGGAGGGACAGAAAGCTCCCAGATTTCATCAAAAATATCTTTATTTGTGTTCAGAAGATTAACGAAGGTCTTACGGGTTTGGAACGGCATGAAGGTGAGTAATTACTGACAGAATTTTCATTTTTGGGTGGACTATTTAACTTGCTCATGAACTAATGGGCTGACAATTTTAAACAAGTGGCTTAGTTTCTCTTTTATTTTCTAATTCCACTGTCATAAACGAATGTAATCTAATGCGAAACATCATTAATCTTGCACATTTGATTACTCAACAGGAGATTTTTCAGAGATTGCAGTTTTGGTGGGAGTTTGTTCTGTCACAAACCAAGCATCAATTTCTGAATGAAGTTAGACGTGTTTTTCATGTCTTTTGCGAAATCCAAATTTAAAGCATAAAATAGACCTAAGTAGATCCAAATTGCCTGAGGCAGGTTCTGCAGATTATCCATTACAATACCTCTCTCAACAATGATGGCAGTAGACACTGGCCAAAGGTAGTTTATTTAGAGAGAGAGGTTCTTCTTCGTCAATGACAGTCAGCACCCCAACAGATTTGGGCACTTGTGCCAACACTTGTGCCCAGGCTTCATCAACATCACACACCTGAATGAAACCAAACAATAAAAATATTACAACAGGCACTGCATTCACTGCCTTTAATCCATGTCCCATTAAGTTTATATAATTTATCTTTTCCTTTTATTTTATCCTGACTCTTAAAGGGATAGTTACCCCAAAAATTTAAATTAGCCCTTGATTTACTCACCCTCAAGCCATCCTAGGTGTATAAGACATTTTTTCTTTCAGACGAATACAATCGGAGTTATGTTAAAAAAAATGTCCTGGCTCTTCCAAGCTTTATAATAGCAGTGAATGGGCGTATATTTTTTGCATTTTATCAAAATGCATCCTTCTAATCCATGATAAAAGTGCATCTATCCATCATAAAAGTGCTCCACGCATCTCCAGGGGTTAATAAAGGCTTTCTGCAGTTAAAAATATCCATTTAAAACTTCCTTGACGAAATTAGCTACCTTCCGGCAGACCGCCGTATGGAAGTCGACTTACGCCACAAGAGTAACACTTGACGATGTATGGCGTAGGATCTAGGAGTATCGTAAGCTTTGACACCTCTCGCGGTTCAAACAAACAGGGCTGGGCAACAAACTCAAGCTCCTCTTAGACTTCTAATTCGGGACTAATTCATTTTGCTTTCGTAATTCGTAAATCTATGTGTACGGCCAAGCTAATTATTTTAGTCAATAAAATTTAAATTTTTCTTACACAAACGCATCGCTTCACTTCAGAAAGCCTTTATTAACCCCTGGAGACGCGGGGAGCACTTTAATGATGGATAGATGCATTTTTATCATGGATGGATGCATTTTGATGGACTTCCAAAAATGTACGGCCATTCACTGCCATTATCAAGCTTGGATGAGACAGGACATTTTTTAATACAACTCTAATTGTATTCGTCTGAAAGTAGAAGGTCATACACACCTAGGATGACTTGAGGGTGAATAAATCATGGAATAATTTTAACTTTTGGGTGAACTATCCCTTAGGCAAGGTATTGAATTAAAACTACAGTAAAAATTATTTTGTTAAAGGGTTACTTAAACCAAAGATATAAATTCTGTCATTAATTATTCACCCTCATGCCATACCTTTGAGACTTTTGTTCATCTTCAGAACACAGATGAAGATATTTAATATGAACTCTGAGAGCTTTCGGTCCCTCCATAGGCAGCCTAGGCATCTAGCACTTTAAAGCCCCAGAAATGTAAGAAAGACAAAGTAATCCATGCAAGTCTAATGGTATAATCTTAATTTTATGATGCAATCCGAGTACTTGCAAAAAAACAATATTCCACTTCATTTACAAAATAACTGACCTGCAATGCGTGTTCACGAGGACATCACGAGCAGGGCCGCATTAAGAGCTCACTGGGCCCCGGGGCTATGAGTTACTGCAGGGCCCCCCACCACTTCAGGTCACCAACTACATGAGCTAAATGTTCTATCATTATACTAGTCATTTTATCCATCTATGATATACTTCACAGTTAAGTTATATAACTTTTAAAACGATTTTTTATCATATCAAAATTGAATGGCACTAAAATTTCATAATTCTTGTGATCAATTAAAATATCAAAAAAATTAATAGTAGCTTAAGAATCTCAAGCTTACCGATGACAAGAGTCACAAATAACAATAGAACAAAGGCACATAAGAAATCGACCTTGAAAAACTTAAAGGACTGAATAATATTATATTGTATAAAGTAATCAAATATACAATACATAGTTTTCACTATAAATTCCTCATTCATTCTTATTAATTTTACAAAAGTGATTTATTCAAGGGCAGTAAATTACTTTCTTTCTGATGTTTAATTAACATTATGGACACAAATGTCGACAGCAGCTTTATTAGCAGCTACTGTCACTTTAAGACCTCAGGGTCGGAACTCAAGTCCGCTGTGCAAAACCGTCTCAAGTTCACCATGGTCTCAAAACGAGCATTTACAAAATGAATTATCTCCCGCTGCTTACTGTGCCTGAGCAGTTTAAAATTATTTGTATCCAAACCACAATGATTAAAAACGCGTTTAATTTATAAACTTACATCATGATGTCTCAGCAAAATTAACATATTCTACCGGATATATTATCGCCAGAGTGATTAGGCGAATATAGAGTTTGATCAAACACAAAAAGCAATATCAAACATCCATCAAGTTAATAATCAATCTTACCGAAAATTTGGGGGGTCGACGATGACGCTGTGTTTTAAAAATAGTCTAGACTCTAGAATGAAGTGAAGGGTGGAGGCGATTTATTGGTTGATGCGTATATTCTAATAAGGCGCAGGGACTCCAGGCAGCCAGCAGCAGGTCGATCGTTCACAAGTTAAATATAGAATAAATGTATTATGTTAAATTAAAACGTGACGTTTCATTTCACCATGCCCTGTCCTTCTGCCCACGGGGGGTTGATTGACAGGCGACCTGGCCAATCATAACGCCGATTACGCAATTTTGTCTGACAACAAAGCTGTCAGTAGATTAACGTCGGTGGACTTGAACTTGAAAACGGTATTGTTTAAATTACTTAAATTACAATATTTGAAAGTTGAGACTTTGTTTCATATCAACAGTAAGCTGCTCTGAACTCTCTCTCGTAGTCACTTGTTGTGTAACGTTAGTCTATGCCCCGCAATGTATTTTTCAGCACGTGAGTGAGAACATGATGTGCGTGACTCGTAAGAGCCGCCTGGCTTGTCACACAGTAACTAAAAAAGGTGGGTCTTTGCGAACGGTCACTATAATATTAATGATAATGATTCCATGATAATGCATGGAATATTCGGCAAAGCGCTACTAAATAACAGGGCTAATTTGTGGGGGGCGTTGCGTGGTAAGGCTTTGGCAATCAGATGGCTAGTAGTATCTGCTCCACAGCCAATCAAGGGCCCCCTCCTTGTTCGGGCCCCGGGGCTTTAGCCCCGCCTAGCCCTATTGTTAATGCGGCCGTGATCACGAGTGCTTTGCTCATGCATGAGCAGCCAGTTGATGTTCTTTGAACAAATCTATTTAGTAAATATAGTTTTTTTTTATTTATTATTTTTTACAAAAAACACTCATGTTGCTTCATGAAATGAGGTTAATTGTCACATTAGCTACTTTAATGATTTCTTTTATTGCTGCCTATTGAGGAACAGAAAGGACTCGGATTTCATTAAAAGTAACTTCATTTTTTGTTCTGAAGATGAAAAAAAAAGTATCATTACCATTATGCCTTTATGTGGAGAAGTGACTATTAAGATTACAGTCCACAGGTTTATCATCAAATCCCCACAACACTTTACACAACCGCTAGATAGATTGTAAGTAAAAGTACGTACTTGTCTCTCTGTAAAAAGAGCTGGCCATGTTTGATGCAATGAGAGGTTCCACTAGGGTAACATCACCAGGGATAACATCACTTAACATTACTAAGTTTCTTATCTTGTTAAAAGATGGCTAATTTTATTCATTTGGGTATTTATTAAATCAACTTTGATTATTTTCTGAGTCTTATTTTTCATATATCCCATGATTTAATTGTGCAGCTTGTTGTTTTTTGGCTGATGTCTTGGTTCTCTCTTCAATCTGTCTCTGTACATTTACTTCTGCTTTTCTGCAACACCCTCCATCAAAGCTGACAGAGGTGGAAAGTAACGAATTACATTTACTCGCGTTACTGTAATTGAGTAGTTTTTTTGTGTACTTCTACTTTTTTAAGTAGTTTTTAAAATCTGTAATTTTACTTTTACTTAAGTATGTTTTGTTTGAAGTATTGTAATTCGCTACATTTTAAAACATATCCGTTACTGAGTAAAAAAAAAAAAAAAAAAGCTTTGGGTGAACATCGCGCTCCGGAAACTACAGCATTGATTGAAGGGCGGGAGAACAGACGCGCTAAAATCACAAAACAATATGGAGAAGGTGACGGACAAGACAGACAGTGATGCGGACCCAACTGACAGACAGACAGAGATGCAGACCCACCCAGCTGAACGTGAAATGCTGTCAAAATCTCACTCGCACACATACCGGTATGCAGACATCCCAACCTGCAAGAAGTCATTTCAGGGAGGTATGTTGGTGACCGGATTGTTGACGGGGGGGGGGGAGGCGGGGGGCTTTGACTGGATTGTTTGTGGGGGGAATTGGTAGACTATACTGCGCGCATACATAGCGAGCGCACAGGAGAACGCGAGAGACACTCGCAAGGTGTGTTTCCCTTTCTGTCGTGTGTGCGCGCGCGCTCTATGTTTGTTGTGTGCGCAGTATGTTCTGTCTCGCACGCGCATTATAGATTCCGGAATTTCCGGGAGATTTGAACTAATTTGCGGGCATCAGGGAGACGCTATCAATATGCGGGAGACTCCCGGAACTTCCGGGAGACTTGGGATGTCTGCGGTATGTGACGCCCTGGTCAGGGAATAGCCTTGCAGATGTCACGTAAAACACGCAAACTGTTAGATGTATGGATGAATAAATCGATTCATTGTACAGTAAAGCTGTACAATAAATAAAATCGCGACATGATCTGTGAATATTAAAGCACAAAAGACTGCTATGCAGCTATATAATCTGCTAGTTCTGCGTGTCTCTGTGTGAGCTGTGCAGTTTCGTCTACTTACTACATACTCAAGTACGCGACGCCGCTCATGGTGTTTTGCAGCATCGCACACACAATACGAGTAGCCTAGCCTACATGGATACATGAACATTTCCATGAACATCGCCTAATAAGCATTTTCATAATTTTATTTGAATGGAAAAAAACATTGTCAAATACACTCTGAAACAGGACTTAACCCGTCAAAATAAAAGTTCGGTTTTACTAGCAGAAATTATCACAGATATAGGCCTACAGTATTACTATTTTAGGCCTACAATAGAATGTACTTCTCATAATAATATTAACATTAACAGAATAAACAACAACAATGACAATAATAAGGAATATATATTGTTTGTGCATGGTTTGAGTACATCTGTTTTGCAGCACTTTGCCAAAAACTAAAATGATAAAACACCTTTGCTAAACTTTTATTTGATTACCACCGTTTTTGATAAATCTATATTTGTATTAAATCATAAAAAAGAAAAAAAATTCTGAAATAAAACATTTCATAGAACTCATTGTTTTTAAACATTAAAGGATTAGTTCACTTTTAACAAAAACTTTTGCTGATAGTTTACTCACCCCCATGTCATCCAAGATGTCCATGTCTTTCTTTCTTCAGTCGAAAAGAAATTAAGGTTTTTGATGAAAACATTCTAGGATTTTTCTCCATATAATGGACTTCAATGGGACCCAAAACAGTTTCAGTGCTGCTTCAAATGGCTTTAAACGACACCAGACGATGCATAAGGGTCTTATCTTGCGAACTCGTTCATCATAATGAACGAGTCTTTTTTCGAGTCATTTCGTTCATTTAACAAACAAAATGACTCGAAAAAAGACTCGTTCATTTTGATGGACGAGTTCGAACAGGAGAGTCACGACCGCGCATTACGGAACAGAGTAAGGCATAAAACTTACAGTTTTTTTTATTTATTTTAGGAATGACGGATCGTTTCGCAAGATAAGACCCTTATGCATCGTCTGGTGTCGTTTAAAGCCCTTTGAAGCTGCACTGAAACTGTTATTTGGACCTTGAACCGTTTGGCACCCAGTGTATTACATTATATGGAGAAAAATCCTGGAATGTTTTCATCAAAAACCTTAATTTCTTTTCGACTGAAGAAAGAAAGACATGGACATCTTGGATGACATGGGGGTGAGTAAACTATCAGCAAAAGTTTTTTTAAAAGTGTACTAATCCTTTAATAAGTTATTAATGATATAAATAAGTTGTTCATCTAATTCCTAATCAATTATTAAAATTAGTTGATTAGATATGTTTTATTGAACAAATGTTTCAATTATTTAACTGTTATTTTAACTGATGGGAATAATAACCATAATTTAACAATACAATATAAACCGTGATATTTTCTGAGACGGTTATGTGAAACTCTCATAGGTTACAGCCCTTCAAAGGAGAGTCTCCCACCCCACCCCTGCTGTTAAAGTTACTCAGTAACCTTTACTCTGAGTACATTTTAAATGAGCTACTTTTTACTTTTACTCGAGTAGATTTTTAGACCGGTACTTTTACTTGTAATTAAGTAAAATTTTATTGAAGTAATAGTACTTTTACTTGAGTAGAAAATTTTAGTACTCTTTCCACCTCTGAAAGCTGATAAGGTTATTCACACTGAACATTTATTCACACTGAGATCATTTATTCACATTTATCACTTCATAGATTCTGAGAAGAGCTTAATATTATATTTCCTGTGATGAGTCACAGTTTTCCAATAGTAATAAATGATCATGTTTTCGTGGTCTGTTGTAATTGTGAACGTTGATGGAGGAATTCACCATGGTTTAAATGTTTTATCAAAGTAATTCACACAGAGATTATTTATCACTCTATAGATGCTGGAAGTTTTGTTTATGTTTCCTATAATGGTTCTGTTTAGTGGTAAAATATGACGTTTTGAATGGTCTGTTGTAACTGATAAAATATAAAATATTTATAAAAAATATAACTTTATTTTATAAAATATTTTAATCATGATGAATTCTGTGCTTCAGGGGTTTCTACTGATGATTGGGGTGTGAGTTACAGTCCTTCACGCATCTGTGCACTAAACGACTCAACAGTGATAATGAACTGCACTTATACATACCCTACTGGATATCAGATCATGAAAGCGTTCTGGACCAAAACACTGATACAAGATAATGGAGAGTATCCAGATCTGTCTGAGGATCCTGAATACAGTCAGAGGCTTCAGTATCTGGGAGATAAACAGAAGAACGGGAACATCAGACTGAGTCATGTGACACTGAAGGATTCACGCAACTACTATTTCAGATTCATCACTGATATAACAGAAGGAAGATGGATTGGTTATCCAGGATTGTCTCTTACTGTCACAGGTGACTTTGATGAGGTTTATTTCTTCTTCTGTGCATTATGTTGAATAATAATCAGTGTATGACAGCAGCACTAGATATAATGTGTGTGTTGTGTTCAGATCTTCAGGTGGAGTCTCCTGAGAGAGTGACAGAGGGAGATTCAGTCAATCTGACATGTAAAAGCAGCTGCGCTCTGACTGACAGAGCAACATTCATCTGGTACAGAAACTCACAGAAGATATTAACTGAGAGTAAATTCAGTAACAAACTCTCCCTCAATCCAGTCAGAAGAGAGGATTCAGGCAGATATAGCTGTGCTGTAGACGGACACACTCACATCTCTCCTGATGTTCAGCTCAATGTCATGTGTGAGAACAGATTCACTTTTTCTCTTTAATCCTCATGCGCTGTTCGATTTCTGGTTACTGTCTGTGTGGTCCGGGTCAAATTAAACCTAATTGTATTAAATTCCCCAAAAATCACACTATGAAAAAAAAAAACCTTAAAATCAGGTACAAATAATTAACTTTTAATATCAATACTTTTCACGCATTACAAAGATCTGAAAATTCTGAATTAATGATTTATAAAAAAAAATTGTAACCACTATTTCTAAGACACGGCTAAGACCGCTTTACCCAACGGTTCTATGTATGCACATCATCCCTAGCAACCACCCTTAGCAACTTGAACACTTGTTTGATCTCATTGATATTGTTCATTTCAGCTAGAGTAAAGTATTGTGAGAGATCGAGTAAGCGAGTGTTCCTGCATTTACAGTAGACATGGCATTTTCCTTCAGGTAGGTCCTATATTCATATATTCATAAAACAAAAATACGTTTGATTGTCCGCTGTGATATCTTGTCCTTTTAACAGTTATGGGGTTTTCCGTTCCTATAGTCATCTCATCTGTCAGTTGCGTCTTTCTTCTCCGTGATCACAAGTTTGAATCCTTTCAATGTAAAAGTCTTCTCTACTGACTGACTCACTCATAAAGACAGTCTTTGCCGCCATCTATTGACGAAATAATGTATGTAACTTCTGTGGCTGTTTACGGTCAGGGACTATTTTTTCCAGCGGAGAGAAGGCTTTTAGTGATTTTACTTCATGAAAGTTGCATAGATACATATTTTGCAGCTTTAAAGGGATACTCCACCAGTTTTTCATATTAAACTATGTTATTCCCTTAACTAAGACGAGTTGATACATACCTCTCTCGTCTCAGTGCGTGCACTATATCTCTCTGTATTGCCGCAAAACTATGTTAGCACTTAGCTAGCACAGTGCATTAAATATGGGCCAAAAAGAGAAGCGACCAAACACTTCCTCGTTTTCCATATTTAAACACAGTTACTCGAGTAGTGTAACTCGACCTAGGCTGGTGACACAAAATAAAACGTTGTGATTTTCTAAGCGTTTAAAATTGCTGACTATATTGCCCCCTGTTATTTACATCAATTTTAAACGCTTAGAAAATCACAACGTTTTATTTTGTGTCACCAGCCTAGGTCGAGTTACACTACTCGAGTAACTGTGTTTAAAGTGTAAATTGCAGGTTAACCACCACAACCGATTAATGTGTACATTAAAGTGCACAATATGGATATATTAAAAAAATTCTGTCTTAAAATGCGTTAAAATAGCATTTATTGGGGTTTCTTCAAAGGTAGCGTGTTTTTTACCGTAACTGGGTGATGATGTCATAACAGGGAGCTGCGGGCAGTAATGCACTCACTCTGTGTGTGCTGTTTGAGGGAGAATAAAACGATTTGCGGGACTCCCGCAAACTAGAAATATCTGAATAAAACGTAAAAACTAATACATTTTTATTCATCTGTTGCAGAAAATCAATAAGAACATCTAAAACAAAATAGAAACGGTTTACAGGCAGAGTTTCTATTTCTAACATGTCAGCAGCGAGGAGCGATGTAGCCAATCACAGACATATGTGTTGATTTCTTGAACGCAACAATAGCCAATCAGAAGCATTTACGATAGATTCCCCTCACCGCTCAAAACAGACTTTTTGTTCAGTGCTGAATTCTGTATGCTGGCAAATCCTCTAATTATAACAAACATAGTGTAACGTTATATATTATGGAAGCTTCATTGATAATAACAGAGATGTGCGAGATCTCTGTGAACTGATGTCAGCTTTTTAGGAATTATTATGGGATCGCACTTTGCGCGCAGTCATGCCAAACCATGCACGCAGTAGCCCGCTTGCTTTTATGTTATAACAGTGGTTTGTGTGTTAATGCAACAAACAATTGATCAGGAGCATGTATGCTGATGTGTATGGTGGGCTAACACGTAGGCTAACTTGAAAGTATTTGGAGGTACAGAAAAAAAGTATTTTTGCGGGCGGGATCGGGACAAAACATGAATGTTGCAGTCGGAAGAAAGTAATATAAGAAAGTAGTTGAGCACGTCAGCTATAACGACACACGTATTCAAAAATAGCCGGGTTTAAACCGGGCTTGGGCTCATAATTACAGTTTATGTGTCGGGCCGGACTCGGACACAGCGGGCTCGGGTAACGTTAGGGTCTTGCTTGATGTTTTGGGCCGATCTAAGCTCTACCTCGGGTAAGTTATGCGAACACTTACAGGCACGAATCAGCCGTTTGTCCTCGGGGAACTTGTGGAGCCTCTCCCCCGTTTTTGATGTATTCGTACATCCCGCACAATCACAATAGTTAACCATTTTCGATAGCTAGGACTCCAATATAACGTAACTCTAGGCTTGTTGCATAGACCGTAAAAGCTTGGAGTCCCTGTTATGACATCACGCCCAGCCTAGTGGAAGGAGGGGGCGTGGTTAAAAGCACTGTAAAACGAACCAACTTTTCATTATATTCAGCATTTGGTATAAAAAATATAAAAAAAAAACAATGGTGGGCGGTTCTTATCTTTATATTTAGTAAGCACATTGCATTATCTTTGTGAAAATTTTTACCTGCAATTTACACTTTAAATATGGAAAACGAGGAAGTGTTTGGTCGCTTCTCTTTTTGGCCCATATTTAAGAAACTATTGCTCAGTGTATATGTTGCAGGTCCCGCCTCCGGAGACCCAGCAGTCAGATTACTGAATATACAGTAAAGAAAGAAGAGTCGGGAATCACGTCTGTTCTCTGCCAGCTCCTCTGTATGATATATTCATTGATAACAAATCAATCGCCAACATTCATCAGTTTCTTAAACCACAAAAATAAACTCCTATAATCTCTTTTCATTGTTTGTCCTTTTTCTTGTTTGAACATACAACAACCCTTTTTTCCTACTTTCTCATGGGTCAACAGTCAAATCTAGCAAGTTATTACTTTGATTATTCACCTAAGTGCAGTTTATAAGTCTGTTTAAACTCTTAAAGCATTTGTGACATTTGTTTCACTATTAGTTTGTCAAAAATAAACATTTCAAAGCATTCAGCTATTCAGGCCGCCATTACACATTTCTGCACGCGCTAATCACGTGACCATCAAGGCGCCAAGCGCGAGTTCAGAGTGAGCTTTGTACACAACATATAACCCAAACGATTAACTTCTACACATAACCCAATGGAACATTTTGATCTGACAGACTGAATAAACATATTAGACTCAAATATTGGATTCACAGAAGTATTTACAGTAGTTTTACCACAGTATAACCCACACAACAGTTTTAGAAATCACACTTGTAAGTTATCAAATTGTCACAAAAGGGCGATTACACCGTACATTACAATTAAGTGAGTGTTACCCCTATATAATCAAGTTTCCCCCGAACATGCTTTGAATAAATAGGACTTTTTTACTATTGGATTTAGTACTGTTTTATTCAAAATAGAAATTTGATTCTACATCATTGTTGTTAATCAAGTAATATACTTGTTTTTTGAATACTATTAAGTGCACAAAAACCTTTAATCTATAGTATTATTTGGACGCACACAGACATCAAGAAACAGCATATGAACCTCCACAATGGTGACAATCAAACAAAATATCCAGATAATCAGATCAACTCTGAGCATAAAACAAGCTACAAAAAAATCCAGCTGCATAATTTATTCATGCCACAATGCATGCTGGGAGATATGGGTGAGTTTTGATTGGTGGTACCCAGCATGCACTGCAGCATGAAGCATTTCATTGATTGTCACCATTGTTGAGAGTCATACACTGATTATTGATGTCTAAGTAGAGGAAAAACTTTAATGCACTAAATGTTTGTAAAATACTTTATATTATTTGATAAACGGCATTGCTCTCATGCTGTAAAATTAAATAGCTTCAGTTATAAAACAACATTACAAACACAAAATCAACATAATCTAAACATTAGACACTAACATCAGGAATTCAGGCTTCATCATCAATAAACAGCCAACATCACCTGATCTCATGACTTATTTGCCACAATAAATGTGCTTTATAAACACACAATTAAAGCAGCAGAGAAAATTTTATAATAAAAAGTCAAGGGGCAGGAGTCCAACTAAAGCAAACACTAACCACTATAATGGTGACTTTAAAATACAACTATTAATTTTATTAAACCGGAAGTGAAGTAAAGTATATCTGGTTAGTAATAAGTGAAGCTGGTAATGCTGTTTGAGTTGTTTAATCCTCCTCTGCTGAGATCTTCACAGATTTAATGTGCTGCCATGCATGTCACATTTTTTTTGCAGTGCTTATTCCAACCAAAATTCAACATCTGTCTGACGTTGGAGCTTGACGTCAAACAAACGTTGGGTTTAGACGTCAACCTGATTTTCATTTTCAACCAAAATATGACGTCTGACTGACGTTGGATTAGTTGGAGGCCAACGTCTTCCTGACGTCACATTGACGTACTGTGCCTGGTGGGTGAAATCAATTATTTCAGAACTTTCAGGGGCATTTTTGTTATTCAAATCTATAAATAACTTTGTCTGCAGCGCGAGTCAGACTAAATTCTCACTAGTTAAGCTTCTGTGGTTATGGCAAGGAAGTGAAACCTTCCTCTGTTTCTAAATGTGGACGCGATGACGCATACATGCATTGAAAGGATTGTAACCTAAAAATTAGCTTTATGTGGTAATATCTAAAATAGTTGATGGGTAACATGCACATAGTATTGATAATCATTGTTACTAATTGCAAAAAAATATAACCGCACGCCATGAATATACACTCATGTCTATGGACGTAAGCCACGAAACTTCCTGGAAATGAACCCCTCACTGAAAAATGACTTTGTGTGTGTGTGTGTCTGTGTGTGTGTGTGTGTGTGTGTGTGTGTGTGTGTGTGTGTGTGTGTGTGTGTGTGTGTGTGTGTGTGTGTGTGTGTGTGTGTGTGTGTGTGTGCAACACACCAACAGTGACCATCAGTTTGCCTTTTATTGAGCTTTCACAGCTTCTGTTAATAATAGATCTGCGTAGGCCCTTACACATCAGCAGACTTTTATATTTTAAGACTTTAAGTAGTTTTTTACCGTGTGTTTACTATGTGTCTTGAAAGTCAAGCTTATATGTATGTGTTGGTATCTTAAATTGGAAATCGAAATAAAACCTGGAAAAAAAAGGATGTTTTTAGGATTTAAAAAAATATAAAAGCCAGAAAAAAACTTTTAAATATAATATCTGTAAGATAGAAAAGAGGAAATGACGTAGTTCTGGTTATAAATGAGGCTGGTGGACTTGAAACCTTCCTTATTTCTCCTCAAGTGTCAGTTGGTGACAGCAGATGAGGTGTCCCGCTCTACGGTATGACCCGTTTATTGTCTATTTTTGTTTTGTTTGTTTGTTTGATTGATTGATTATAAAGAAACATAAATATTTTGAATAATTCTATAGCAATAGCAACTTTATTTATATAGCACAGTTAAAAACAACACAAGTTGACCGAAATGCTTTACATTGTAACACAGAACACAGAAGGTGAAAAAATCGAATCTTAAAGATAAGCATCACATAGGCAGCAACACGTTTAATAAAAATGATCACTGATTAAAAGCTATTGAAAACAGATGTGTTTTAATTTGTCTTTTAAAATCCTGCACAGTAGCGGCGTCTCTAATATGTTTAGGCAAACTATTCCAAAGTTTAGGCGCTGCTACAGCAAAGGCACGATCACCTTTTTGATTTCGATGTGTCCTAGGTATTTTGAGTAGCTTCTGAGTTGCTGATCTCAAACTTCGTCCAGTCTGATATTCAGTTGAAAGATCTGGCCGGTGCGAGTCCATGCAGAGATTTGTACACCAGTAACAAAAGTTTAAAATCAATTCTATAGTAGACCGGAAGCCAGTGCAAGGAGATCAGGGTAGGAGTAATGTGTTCACATTTTTTAATCCCCATTAAAAGTCTAGCAGCTCAATTTTGAACTTTTTGTAAACGAGAAATAGATGACTGACTAATTCCCGTATATAACGCATTACAATAGTCAAGTCTGGATGTTATCAAAGCGTGGATCGCGGTTTCAAGGCCTTTAAACGTCAAGCATGATTTCCTCTTTGCTAGATTGCGTAAGTGAAATAAATTTGACTTTACAACAGAATTGATCTGTTTGTCTAGTTTTAAAGAGCTGTCAATATTTACACCTAGATTTCGAATACATGTTTTAACATGAAGTGACAAAAGGCCAAAGTCTATTTGTGCTGTACCCCTGGCTCCACTAGAACTGCAAACAATAATCTCAGTCTTGGTTTCATTTAGATGTAAAAATGTTTTAAGATCTAAAAGACAGGCCATAAGAGGTTCTAAACCATTTTCATGTGACAGTGGCAGATACACTTGTACATCATCAGCGTAGCAGTGAAACAATGTTATATTTCCTGAAAATATTTCCCAAAGGAATCATATAGAGAGAAAATAAAATAGGAGCAAGAATGGAGCCTTGCGGCACACCACACATGATCGGTGCTGATCTAGAGGAACATGTCCCGATCTTCACTACCATGCTTCTACCAGTCAGATAGGATTTAAACCACTCCAGGACCTTCCCCTGAACCCCCACATACTCCTCCAAACATGAGATCATCACTGAGTGATCAAGTGTGTCAAAAGCCGCGGTTAAATCTAATAAAACTAACAGACTTTCCAGCATCAACATTAATCAACAAATCATTAAAAACTTTTACAAGGGTTATCTCAGTTCCCACATAGCAACATTGTGTCGGCCCAGATCCGGCCCAAATCTGGCACTTGTGGAATGCGGATCTGGCCCACATGCAGCGAGGAATGACGGCCCTTGGGTGGCCCACTCCTGTTTGCCAGATCTGGGCCACAAGCAGGCCATAGCAATGCCACATGTCAGCCAAGAGAAAAGAAATAAACCAGAACTGGACTTTATCTGAGCCACAAAATCTGTGTATATTAAATATGAAGTAAGTTCAGCCATAATAAGCCTGCTAACAAGCAGAATGACTGAAGGAAAGAAGAGAACAGAAAAAGAGACGAGCAGAAACACAAGAACTACAACTGACTTCAGACACAGTCTTAGATGAAATCAGCTGAAGAGAAAAGAAGACATTAAATCTGAATATCTCAGCAGAGGAGGATTAAACAACTCCACAAACAGCATTACCAGCTTCACTTATTACTAACCAGACTCACTTTATTTCTGTCAGACTTCTACAAAAGTTTTATTGAGAATTAACAGAGGTTTAAATCTTTCATTTGAAGTTACCATAACAGTGATCAGCGTTTCCATTAGTTGGTCTCTTAACTCTTACCATGTCTTCTGACTTTTATGTCTCCTGTGACAGTGTGTGTATGTCAAACACATTTGCAGTAGCAAAGAAAGCTAAAGTGAAATGAGATGATGTAGGTTTCCTGTTAATTATTTTAAAATCATCGTTAAATAGACTGATTTATTTATGTATTTTGAATCTAACAATTGTGCTGTTCCATTAATATATTCATATCTTAAACCCTGTGTGTCTGCTGCTTGTGATATGGCAATATAACAACAACCAGTTAGAAAATTTTAACAAAAGATTTAATCTACCACGACACACACAGACATCAACAATCTGCGTATGAACCTCAACAATGGTGACAAACAAAAGTACCGTGCTGCAATGCATGCTGGGCACCAGCATAGTACAAAACTCCCAGCATGCATTGCAACATGAATAAATAATGCAGCTGAATTGTCCTATTATTTGTTTAATTTGAGATGTTTGCTTTTATTTTTTGCTGTTGTTTTTGTTGTGAGCTTTCCAGTGCTGTTCTGAATTGATGTTTACCTAAATATTTTTGATTGTCACCATTGTTGAGATTCATGTGCTGATTTTTGATATCTGTGAGTGTCATGGTAGATTAGTTTTTTGTGCTCGTTTTTGTTAAAATCTTCTAACTGATTGTTATAATATTGCTGTATCTCATGCTGCAGTGTGGGGGTTGTGATATAAATAGTAGAGTTGTGACGTTCGCGAACGAATCGATTCTTTTGAACGGCTCATAAACATGAACGATGGGAGCCGAGTCGCGGCTGGAGGGGAGCCGTTCTTTCTGTCGTTCTTTTTTCCTATGCGTGTTTCACACATATGCACACAAATTAGCTCCTCAGTAATAGGGGAAGGGGCGCACCCAGCGCAGGGGTGCTACTGCCTAATGGTGTGTTCACATCGAACGCGAATAGAGCATCAAATACGCGTCTATCGCGTCT
Organism: Chrosomus eos; assembly: GCA_036326025.1. NCBI lineage: Eukaryota > Metazoa > Chordata > Actinopteri > Cypriniformes > Leuciscidae > Chrosomus > Chrosomus eos. The sequence goes on from JAZAVI010000043.1 coordinate 93,850, forward strand.
AGTTAGACGCTTGAACATTCGCTCGAGTTCAAATGTTTCATTGCGCGGAAGACATTCGCGGCAAACGCGCCGTCACATGGTTACTCCAGTAAAAAAAAAAAAAAAAACACACACGTGCGAGTGCCTCTCGGAACTGCTTTGTATTTATTTACATTGCATTTTGTGTTCATGTTCGTGTTATTGTATCTACAGTATATATTTACAACTTTAAACATTAATTTTTTTTTTTCAAAATGTTCTTGTGGTATTGTATGAATAACATAAGTCAACATAGCTTTACACATACACACACTTTGTAGCCTACTAAAGGTAAATCCAAAATAGTGATGTCGCTTTCTAAAGCAGAGGGATGTTGTGCAACCCTATGGAATATAGTCCACACATGACAAATGAGGTAATCATCAATATTTCAGAATAATTCATACTCAGATATTGGTGTGTGGTATCTGAGTTTTAATTATTTGACTACAAATCTCACCTCATCATTCCTCCCAGTGATTATTTCCAGGATAAAGTGAGATGCCCCCAAGCTGGCTTCTTAAAACTGACTAAATATTTAAAAAGAGCCAAAAGAGCCGTTCTTTTGAACGGCTCTTTGAAAGGAACGGATCGCCAAGATCCGGATCCCCTCAAAGAGCCATAAATCCCATCACTAATAAATAGTTTAATGGAAAACACAATTCTTAGATTCAATAGACATCAGTACATCAGTCTATTTAACGATGATTATAAAACCATCAACATGTGACATCATCAACAGATCTCACTGTACTTTAGCTTTTTTTTTTTTAGCTGCTGCTGCAAATGTGTTTGACTCACACACCGACATAGCAGCCAAAAAAAGACAAGTGACATCATAAGAGTTAAGAGACCAACTAATGGAAACGCTAATCTCTGTTATGGTGACTTCAAATGAAAGTTTTAAAGCGTTTTAAACACAGTTAAACCTCTGTTAATTCTCAATAAAAACTTGTGTAGACGTCTAACAGAAATAAAGTCAGTCTGGTTAGTAATAAGTGAAGCTGGTAATGCTGTTTGTGGAGTTGTTTATTCCTCCTCTGCTGAGATCTTCACAGATTTAATGTCTTATTTTCTCTTCAGTGGATTTCATCTAAGGCTGTGTCTGAAGTCAGTTGTAGTTCTTGTGTTTCTGCTTGTCTCTCTTTCTGTTCTCTTCTTTCCTTCAGTGATTCTGCTTGTTAACAGGCTTATTATGGCTGAACTTACTTCATATTTAATATACACAGATTTTGTGGCTCAGATAAAGTCCAGTTCTGGTTTATTTCTTTACTCTTGGCTGACATGTGGCATTGCTATGGCCTGCTTGTGGCCCAGATCTGGCAAACAGGAGTGGGCCACCCAAGGGCCGTCATTCCTCGCTGCATGTGGGCCAGATCCGCATTCCACAAGTGCCAGATTTGGGCCGGATCTGGGCCGACACAATGTTGCTATGTGGGATTGAGTGGTGTTTCTTGAAACCAGACTGGTAAACGTCACCGATCTTGTGTTCTTTTAGAAAGTTATTTAATTGATAAAAAAACAATTTTTTTCTAAGATTTGGATAAAAATTAAGATGAGTCTGAAGTTAGCCAGTCGGGTCCAGATTTGGTTTCTTTAGTAAAGGCTGCACACATGCCTGTTTCAACATGTTTGGAAATATCCCAGTATCTAAACTTTTATTTATGATTTGCAAGGTACCAGGCCCAATCACCTCAATAGTTTCTTTAAAAAACCATGGAGGGACCATATCTCCATCGGAGCCTGTGGGTTTTAATTTACTTACCACCTTTTGTAACCACTGAAATGTAGCCAATTCAAATTGATTAAAAACTGCAATATGCCGAACAGGACTTGATGGTTCTATATGTGGTCTCATTGATGTCACATTGACAAGACAGTGTTGCTTAATGATAAAGAATGCAAATATTGATTATGCGTGTTGTCTGTCAATCTCATCTCATTATTGGACTGATTTGTTGTAGGTGTTGCTATGGTGATGTCAGTCAGAACGGCTCCTCTTCCTCTGATCTTTCTCCTCATGATTCAAGGTAAGTCTCTAATGGTTTTCTGCATGTTCAGTGCTTTGCTGTCTTGTGTTTCCATTTGTCATTATTTAATACAGTAGAATGTTGTTCGTTGCTCATTGGTATTTCAAATGTTAATTTAGTTTGATTAATTATATTCAAAAAGGAATAATATTGATTTTCCTGCACTGTAAAAAAAAATGTAAATTTACCGGTAAAGGTCTGTATTTTTTACAGAATTTTGCCGTTTTGTCATTATACAGCGAATGTCTGTTATTTTACAGATATTTGCTGTAATTTAAATTAAATTAATTGCTTGTATTTTGGTTTTTACATAAATTCTACTTTTTTAAAGGAAATTGTCTGTATTTTTACAGGGTTATGTGTAATTTTACAGATTCTCTCTGTGAAATTATAGAAAACAAAGAAAAGAAGGTATAACTGCAGAAATCAACAGTCATTCAACATTTTTCAGAATGTCATGATGTTGTCATTTTAATGCTATTTTGATATCATTCGATATCAAGCTTCAATATCAATTCAACATAAATGTGACATCAAACATTGACTGTTTTTAAAACAGTGTCTGAAGTAGTGTAAAAGTTAATGAGATAATTAAGTGAATAATTGAGTGATGATTGGCCATTATTGAAGACACCTGATGTTAAAGGGTACCTATTATGGCATTTAAAATGTTCCTAATGTTGTTCTGTGAGTCCCCAACAACAGTTTTACATGCATGCAATGACAAAAAACACTTTTGTTGTCTTATAATATACAGTTATTTTTACCTGATTTGCTCCCTAATGATTCGTTTTTCAACCCATTTTTCAAACCCCTCCTTTGTGTGACGCTAATATGCGGTGATTGGTCAGATCATATGACCCAGTCAGTTATTGTTTGTGTTAGCCCAACGCATAAACATATTGATAAAGCAATGCAGTACTACAAGGTATTGCTCTATTCTTTATGATAACTCCAATAACAGCGACAAACATTTCACATATTTAAAAAAAAACTGACATTGGAGACCTAGAAGCTGCGCTGAGCATAACTCACACACACACACACACACACACACACACACACACACACACACACACACACACACACACACACACACACACACACACACACACACACACACACACACACACACACACACACACACACACACACACACACACACACACACACACACAACACCACACACTTACTGCGCCTTCCCTCATCGCGCCCCCGACGCTACAAAACACATAAAAGCAACAATTAATATTAATAGTACTTACAGGTTGTGATTCGGAGAAGGAAGCTGATCCAAATAAACTTGGTATTCAAAATGACGCGAACACAGCTCAAGGTTCGGCTATACTTCTGTGTATAGTTGTATATATGAACTGTAGCCACTGAGTCTTCAAATGCTCCTCACTGGGCAGATGAAAAAAGTTTGCTTTTGCGTCGCACTTCAGAACACAGCGTCTCGTCGACATGATGTTAGTTTTCCCTGCCGTCTCCGAACGCAATAAGTGGGCGTATCTTATTCAAATAACTTGTCAAGTTGACGTCATCTAGACAAAGGAAAAGCATCGTTCGTTTATCGATTCATATCAGCGACTCAGAGTCGACTCTTACTTTTGAGACTCTTACTTGTGTGTGTGTGTGTGTGTGTGTGTGTGTGTGTGTGTGTGTGTGTGTGTGTGTGTGTGTGTGTGTGTGTGTGTGTGTGTGTGTGTGTGTGTGTGTGTGTGTGTGTGTGTGTGTGTGTGTGTGTGATTATCCGCCATTACTTTTCCGTTGCTTAGTCCTGCCCACAAGTGCAAGTTTTTTTACAGTGCATCTATGTTTTTTTCGCGACAGTATTTTTCTGTTTTTAAACAGACACCCCTGCTGCCAGAAAATAACAGTTTTTTACGGGGTTTTTTTTTTTACAGTGTGCCATTGGAGGAGTATAAGCATGAAGTACCACCTCCATCTTTGTCTTTCTTTGTTAATGTAATGCTAAAATATCATCATTATGAGCCTTTTCTGAGCAAATATTTATTTATGATATTAATTTTAGCATAATATACAATTAATATGATTAATATTTTCATATTTAGACAGTTTTCATGCTTCTGTATCAGATGTTAAATTCTGATTTTCCTCAACAAACACAAGACATTCAAAGACTGAGCAAATATATTATATTAGAAACTGCTGCTTTATTTAATAAACATTTTTTTTCAGGAGTTTGTAGCCAGTGGGAGGATGATTGGGGTGTGAGTTACAGACCTTCACGCATCTGTGCACTAAAGGACTCAACAGTGATAATGAGATGCACTTATAAATACCCTACTGGATATCAGATCATGGAAGTGTTCTGGAGCAAAACACGTGTAGATCCTCGAGATCTGTCTGAGGATCCTGAATACAGTCAGAGGCTTCAGTATCTGGGAGATGAACAGCAGAACTGCAACATCAGACTGAGTCATGTGACACTGAAGGATTCACACATGTACTATTTCAGATTCATCACTGATAAACCTGATGGGAAATATACTGGTGATCCAGGAGTGACTCTTACTGTCACAGGTGACTTTGATGCGGTTTATCTCTTCTTCTGTGCATTATGTTGAATAATAATCAGTGTATGACAGCAGCACTAGATATAATGTGTGTGTTGTGTTCAGATCTTCAGGTGGAGTCTCCTGAGAGAGTGACAGAGGGAGATTCAGTCAGTCTGACATGTAAAAGCAGCTGCGCTCTGACTGACAGAGCAACATTCATCTGGTACAGAAACTCACAGAAGATATTAACTGAGAGTAAATTCAGTAACAAACTCTCCCTCAATCCAGTCAGAAGAGAGGATTCAGGCAGATATAGCTGTGCTGTAGACGGACACACTCACATCTCTCCTGATGTTCAGCTCAATGTCACGTGTGAGTGCAGTTTTTCATTATTTGAACAAATAAAAATGATGTGTAATGTGTAAATCTCAAACATTATTTCATGATTAGCACATCACCTGTGACGCTTTATAAACATTATTTCCACATCCCACCTAATATTTTCTATGATCACCAAATGACATCTAAGGTTATTGTGTTTACAGTTTAATAATTATAGACTATGGCTATACCTCCACACTTAAATGAGGCGTCAATGTACAAAAGCCTCACTCGCCCGCTCTATCCCCCATGATTGGCCCGAATTGCCTGCAGCTGCAACTCCCTCACGTGTTGCACAGAAGACACACCTGTCACTAATTATTAGGCAGGGGATATAACTTACCTGGTCAAGCAGTGCTCCTGTTTGCATCCAGGTGTAACCTGACCGAACTCGCATCTCCTGATCTCCTGCTAGCCCGTGATTAATCCTGTGTGCGTCTTCCAAACGTGAGTTTACTTCCCTTTCTCCACTTGCAAATGTTTGACTTGGTGGTGGTTGCGGTGGTATTACGTTCGCCACACCAACTCCTAATACCCTCAGCTGCCTTTGCTATCCATTGTGGGCCGTCAGCGTGCAATTGAGTTGGCTGCGAGTGTTTGTTTACTAAACAGCGGTATCGCGTGTACTATGCCACGGGAAGTAGCATAAACCGGAAGTAGAAAGCAATTGAAGACGTAAATGTTTATCCTGATTCCTTACATTGACTGATGTTGTAAACCCACTGCTATGGTAGCTAATTAATTATTCTCCATGCCTTGTCATGTTTGTACATGTTTGTTCTTTATCTTTAATGTGTTACTATAACACAGTTGTGTTATATAATTATATTATATATTATTATATGATATATTATGATTATTTATATTGATATTATGTTGATGGCAATATGAGCTGTAATTGTGGATGGCTTTTAGGGCCAAATTACCAAAGTTGGATTTGGTGAGTTTGATTTAAACTGTTATTGCTGGTTGTGTGCTGATTGTTTCTTTGTTCTTGTTACAGCACACACCCACATACCCACACGACCATATACCAGCCAAGAAGACAAGACAAAAGACAATTTAATAAATACACCCTTTGAGGTGAACTTGGCTGAACTCTGTCTGTGTCCTCCTCCTTCCAACCCGATTCAACTCTCCAACCATCTGACCGTGGTTTGCCTGTTCCCTGCCTCTTTCCAAAGTGTCCCAGCCCCCCACTGAGAGTAGCTGCTAATTCGTTCAATGGTCCTTCGAGCCGGAGGAGAGAGACAATGTCAGGTAATGGGTTGGAGGCAGAGAGGCCAGACGAAGAACGTGGTCTCCAGCGACCAGATGCGATCAGCCATGAACCTAAGCCAGGTGATGCCACTGGGACTGATCCACGCCCTCACAGAGTGAGGAGACCCCCAGACCGTTACACTGTTCCAACGAGCTCCAGCCGCACCTCCCGTGCTACTTTAGCCATTAACTTGATTTCCCCCTCTTCATCAGAGAGAGTGGACGGAGCTAATACGGACCCACCTCCAGTCCCTGCAGAGCCCTTGGCAGAGCTTCATGAGCCCCCAGGGAGTGGAGAAGGTCGAGCTGTCCCTCTTCAATCCAGTGATGCTGTGATCCCACGAGGTTTCGTAACAGTTCCTAGAGCTTCCGCCTCTGATGCTGCAGGCCTTACCAGGCCACATGTTAGCTTGCTGAAGGCTTCGCCTGGGGTCGTGCGGATCCAGCCAGATGGTCCAGCCCCAGTAAAACCTGATGAACGAAAGAAGCCTTCTGCACGTAAAAGCGAATCATCCTCCACCTATACTTATGATACTGGAGGTAAATCTGGTACCTCGGTCTCTCGAATCTCTCTCAGTGACAAACAAGTAGCCACGCTGGAGGAGAGGAAGAGGCTCCTGGCCCTGGAAGAGTTGGAGGAGCAAATAAGGGAAGAGCGAGAAGTGGATACGAGGTACCAGCAGCTGGATGAACAAACACGCCAGGCCCTACGAGAAAGAGAGGGGATTACCAAGAGGCTGGAAGAGGAGAGAAGGCTGCGTAAAGCGAGACGCGAGTTGGAAGAAGCTCGGCTGGTTGCAGCTCTGATCAAGGAGGAGAGTGAGACAGAGCGGCAGGCGGGCATCTGCCCTTCCTGGAATATTCAGCAGCCGGGCGTGCCGCAACTGGGACTAGGCCCTGCCCTACATCTCAGCTCATCCCCAAATGAGGATCTCCACCCTTCTCTATCTCGTCATGTCCACACCATCCCCCTTGGCGTGACAGAGCAAAATCAGAGCCCAAGTTTTCAGTTTCAGCATCAGTTTACCCAATCACCTTTCCGTCAGCTTCCACAGACTGGAGCGAGGGCGGGATACCCACGACGGGATGAAGGATCGTATGTGCCTCCCGTGCCTTCGGCGTCTTCCCGCGGTGGGGAACCATTCATGGAGCCGCAGGGGCGTCTAACATCCCGTGATGAAGGGCCATTTCCTGTGACTCCAATGTATCCAAAGTCTCCCACGGGTCATGAGCCGTGTCCCGAATCTTCGTTGAGGCCCGTGACTTCTGATGGTGAGGGGACAGATCCACAGCCTCCAGTGCCCTCTCCTGGAGGGGATGATCCACCTCCAGGGCCCCGGCAGCCATCTCCAGCACCTCCCGCATGCCCAGCGGCTCCAAACAATGTCGGGCCAGGGCCATTACCATTACCTGAGAAAGGAACTGACTTGATGGAGCTGTTAGTTGCATCGGCATATGGAATCCCCAAACCAAAGTTGCCTTACTTTGACAGTGGCAGAGAAAGCGACTTCGTTCTGCTGGATATGGCTTTGGGCAATCTGGTGGGCATCCATACCCATCTTTCAGAGCATTTTAAGTTCCAAATCCTTCTTGACCATTTGAAGCTCCCAAGCGCCTATAGACTGGCTAAGTCACATATGTACGCCAAAGACCCCTATACCTCCGCCCTGGCTGCTCTGAGAACTAGATATGGACAACCTCGCCAGCTAGTCCAGAATGAGATCAGCAGCGTTTTGAACACCCCACCTATCAAGATGGGCGATAATGCTGCCTTTCAAGAATTTGCTCTCGCAGTTAGTTCTCTTATTGGGCTGTTAGAGTCAGTAGAGGGGAAGAATGGCAGCGAACTAAAATGTGGCTCACATGTAGACAAGCTTGTGGGTAAATTGCCCCCTTCATATCGTGATGGGTTTGTGGAGCACTGCTATGCTCAAGGCAACTTGCAGGATGGGACCACGAGAACATACACTCTTCAACATCTGTCGGCCTGGCTACGAGGGAAGGCAAGGGCCAAGAGTGTGGTGCAGCAGCTGACCTCTGTCCAGTGGGAAAGGAAAGAACCTGTTGGCAAAGAGGTGAGGCGCAGAGAGAGTCCAACCACCTTGTATCTCACCACTGCCTGTACCACGTCGAATGCCATTGCCACTACTACCTCCAACCCTGAACGGAGGCATATGGCCAGCACTACTGCAGAGGGACAGGGTAAGACGTCTCCCTTCAAAAATAAGCATAAGTTCCAGCCTTACTGCCCTTATCACAACAACCGTGATCACTACTTTGGATCATGCCCAGAGGTGATGAAGTTCACTCCAGCTCAGCTAAGGGATTGGATTGTGGAGAATAAAAGGTGCCACAAATGTGCCCGCTGTCATTCGCCAGACAAATGCACACTGAAGAAACCTTGTAACCTGTGTAACCAACTGCATTTGACCATTCTCCATGACATCAGCAGTCAGAATACGACCAAAATCTTGATGGTTCAATCTCCCCATGAGGAAGCGGTCTACCTTGACCTGCCCAGTCGTTCACCGAGGGTCTTGCTTAAGGTCTTAAAAGTGACCTTACATGCTGGGGGCCATAGCCTGGAGACATTCGCTCTTCTCGACGATGCCTCTAGTCGAACAATCATCTTGCCCACTGCTGGTCAACATCTTCACCTCCAGGGGGAGCCAGAGGTGCTTTATCTGCAGACTATACGGCAGCAGGTAGTCCCGGGTGAGGGCATGACTGTGTCCTTTTCTATATCCCCGGCAGGGCAACCGGAGATAAAATATCCCCTCCAGAATGCCTTCACCTCTCTGTGCCTTAGCCTGGCTGAACACACCTGCCCTGCAGAGGCCCTTAAGAAGCAGTATCCTCACCTAAGAGAGTTGCCACTTCAGTCCTTCTCCCGAATAGCACCTCTTGTGCTTATCGGCTCAGATCACCCTGAACTGATCGTTCCGACTGAGCCTGTCCGGATAGGTCCAAAGGGTGGACCAGTGGCAGTTCGTACAGCATTAGGCTGGGCCATGCAGGGACCTGTTAGTGTGACCTCTCGCCCAGATGTGCACCTCGAGTCCTGCCTCTTTATGACCTCTACAGCCAATCCGTTACCTTGTGCCACTGCGGAGCTCCTTAGGAATGTCGAGTCGTTGTGGAAGCTGGACGCTTATCCCCACCGAAGCATCAAGGATGTGACTCGCTCAAAGCATGATGAGTATGCATTGGAGCTGTTACGGACCAAGACTGTCCCTGTGACCGTTGATGGCATCCAACGATATGCCACACCTTGCTGCGTGCCCCGAATTGCCCTTTGCTTTCGGTCTCCAAGTATTCCGTCATGCCTTTGTTGCGGGGAACGGAAAGACGACTGGACAGGAATCCTGAACTCGCCAACATACACCACAATGAGATCCAGAAGCTTCTTGATGCTGGTTATGTGACCATTGTGAAGGATGCGGGCGAGAGTCAACCTATGGAGTCGTGGTACTTACCTCATCATGTTATTAAGCAGGCTAGTGGAAAGCACAGGTTAGTCTTCAATTGTTCATTCACATTCAGGGGCCAATGTCTGAATGAAAACTTGCTTCCGGGACCTACCTTGGGTCCATCCCTCTTGGGAGTGTTGCTCCGATTCAGACAGCATTCAGTAGCCATCAGCGGCGATATCCGTGCCATGTTCCATCAGGTCCGCCTGCTACCACAGGACCAGGCTCTCCTTCGCTTTCTTTGGAGGAATCTAGAAAGAGAGAGGGAGCCAACCACCTATGAATGGCAAGTGCTTCCCTTCGGTGCCGCTTGCAGCCCATGTTGTGCGATCTATGCGCTGCAGCATCACACCAGGCGTTGTGATGACAGTGACCAAGAGGTAGTGGATTCGGTGGAGAACTCGTTCTACGTCGATAACTGCCTCCAGAGCCTGCCTTCTTCCGTAGCAGCCAAGACCTTGCTCGAGAAACTGCGTATCCAACTTGCTAAAGGCGGATTTGAGATCAGGCAGTGGGCGAGCAACACTGTAGAGGTGGTAAAACATCTCCCTCCAGAAGCAAGGTCAACCAGCACCGAGCTGTGGCTTTCCGAGATGGGTTTGGGCCCTCAAGAGCCAGCCCTGGGTCTCCGTTGGGCTTGTATCCCAGACACCCTCGGATACAGACACAGGGCAGGACTGACCTCGGCTTCGCCCACCTTGAGGGTGGTTTACCGCACCTTAGCCAGTCAGTATGACCCGTTAGGTTACATATTGCCTTACACGACGAGGGCCAAGGTGATAGTTCAGGACCTATGGAAGACCAAGCAGGATTGGGATGATCCTATTCGCCCAGCTGAGCTGATGGTTCGGTGGCTTGAGTGGGAGCGTGAATTGGTGGATCTTCATCGAGTGCAAATGCCCCGGTGTTATGTGCCTGCATCAGTTGATTCCCCTGCAACAGAATGGGATCTCCACGTCTGTTGTGATGCATCTGAGAGGGTCTATGGGGCAGTAGCCTACCTCAGAGCACAGCCTGCAGATGGTGAGGTTCAGGTTTGCTTTGTCTTGGCCAAGTCGAGAGTGGCACCAAGGAGGCAGATCTCTGTGCCCCGCCTTGAGCTCTGTGCTGCCCTCCTCGGAGCCCAGCTCTCATCCACCGTGCAAACTGAACTTACCTTGCCCATACGCAAGGTGGTTTACTGGAGTGACTCTACCACCGTGCTCTCCTGGCTGAAGTCAGAGTCCTGCAGGTATAAGGTCTTTGTAGGGACACGCATTGCTGAGATACAAGACCTTACGGATGTAAACAGCTGGAGGTATGTGGATAGCCAGAGCAATCCTGCGGACGACATTACAAGAGGAAAGACACTGCAAGAGCTAGCACAACGTCAAAGATGGAATGAGGGACCATCGTTCTTGTGGAAACCTGAAACTCAGTGGCCGGTCTTCCCTCCGTTGTCCATTCCACTGCCCGAGAGTGAGACGGATGAGCTCAGGAAGTCTGTTGCCTGTTACCTGACTCACGAGACATCTGCCTTCCCGCTGCCTGATGTTTCACAATACAGCAGGTTAGGAGAGCTGATCGCAGCAGTATCCAAGATAGCCTCTGATGGGGCGGCTACTGCTGCTTCTCACCTTGCAGCGGAAACACTGCTAATCCAGAGAGCTCAGGCAGAGAGTTTCCCAGAAGAGCTTCAAGCTCTACTCAAAGATAAAGATTTACCGAGGAATAGTCGACTCGTCTCCCTCTCCCCTGAGCTGGACCCTGCATTGAACGTGATCCGGGTAGGCGGAAGACTGTGCCGGGCGGAGTTGGAACCTGATGTCCTACATCCGATTGTCCTTGATGGTGATCATCCCCTTTCCAGACGCATTATAAAGAGCTATGATGAGCAGCTTCTGCACCCTGGACCAGAGCGAGTTCATGGTGAGATACGGAGGAAGTATTGGGTGTTGAGGGGCCGGAGTGCCATTAAGCGGCACCAGAACACCTGTCCGGAGTGCCGCAAGTGGAAAGCCAAGCCAGACATTCCAAGAATGGCGGACTTACCAACTGCCCGTCTTCGCTTGTTCAAGCCTCCCTTCTGGTCAACGGGGGTCGACTGCTTTGGACCATTCCAGGTCAAAGTGGGCCGCCGGTGTGAGAAACGCTGGGGAATACTCTTCAAGTGCCTTACTACCCGATGTATACATTTGGATATACTTGAGAGTATGGATACAGATGCATTCCTTATGGCCCTCCGTCGTTTTATATCTCGAAGAGGGAAGCCATTCGAAATCTTGGCTGACCGAGGAACCAACTTCAGGGGAGGTGATGTGTTACTCCGCAAATCGTTTGAAGCTATGGAGCCCAATCTGAGACAACAACTGGCTGAGCAGCAGATCACCTTCCGCTTCAATCCTCCCCATGCACCTCATTTTGGTGGTGTATGGGAGAGGGAGATCAAATCGGTCAAAACTTCCCTCCAAGTGGTCCTTGGCAGTCAGCCTATTCTGGAAACCGTTCTCCGTACCGTACTTATAGAGGTGGAGGGTATCTTGAATGCAAAGCCTCTGGGATACATCTCATCCGACCCTTCAGATCCTGATCCGATCACCCCCAATCTGCTCCTCATGGGCCGTCGTGACTCCTCACTTCCGCAAGCCACCTTTGCATCAACCAGCTTTGTCGGGACACGCAGGTGGCGTCACAGTCAACTTCTTGCTGACCACTTCTGGTCGAGATTCATTCGAGATTACTTACCCACCTTGCAGCCGCGAGGGAAATGGCGGAGGGATACCAGCAACATGACCGTTGGACAGCCCGTCCTGATAGTCGATCCTCAATTCCCTCGGGCTCTCTGGCCAGTGGGACGGATCACCCAAGTCATCTCCGGAGTGGACGGGAGAGTCCGGACAGTGGAGGTGAGGGTCGGTGAGAAGAGGTACATCAGACCTGTTGCGAGGCTCATCCCCTTACCAGAGTTGAAAGATGAGGATGAGGAGGAGGGAGGCAGAAGCTCGTGATTCTTTCTACGGTATGGAATTTGTGACAAATTCCGGGGCGGCTGTACAAAAGCCTCACTCGCCCGCTCTATCCCCCATGATTGGCCCGAATTGCCTGCAGCTGCAACTCCCTCACGTGTTGCACAGAAGACACACCTGTCACTAATTATTAGGCAGGGGATATAACTTACCTGGTCAAGCAGTGCTCCTGTTTGCATCCAGGTGTAACCTGACCGAACTCGCATCTCCTGATCTCCTGCTAGCCCGTGATTAATCCTGTGTGCGTCTTCCAAACGTGAGTTTACTTCCCTTTCTCCACTTGCAAATGTTTGACTTGGTGGTGGTTGCGGTGGTATTACGTTCGCCACACCAACTCCTAATACCCTCAGCTGCCTTTGCTATCCATTGTGGGCCGTCAGCGTGCAATTGAGTTGGCTGCGAGTGTTTGTTTACTAAACAGCGGTATCGCGTGTACTATGCCACGGGAAGTAGCATAAACCGGAAGTAGAAAGCAATTGAAGACGTAAATGTTTATCCTGATTCCTTACATTGACTGATGTTGTAAACCCACTGCTATGGTAGCTAATTAATTATTCTCCATGCCTTGTCATGTTTGTACATGTTTGTTCTTTATCTTTAATGTGTTACTATAACACAGTTGTGTTATATAATTATATTATATATTATTATATGATATATTATGATTATTTATATTGATATTATGTTGATGGCAATATGAGCTGTAATTGTGGATGGCTTTTAGGGCCAAATTACCAAAGTTGGATTTGGTGAGTTTGATTTAAACTGTTATTGCTGGTTGTGTGCTGATTGTTTCTTTGTTCTTGTTACAGCACACACCCACATACCCACACGACCATATACCAGCCAAGAAGACAAGACAAAAGACAATTTAATAAATACACCCTTTGAGGTGAACTTGGCTGAACTCTGTCTGTGTCCTCCTCCTTCCAACCCGATTCAACTCTCCAACCATCTGACCGTGGTTTGCCTGTTCCCTGCCTCTTTCCAAAGTGTCCCAGCCCCCCACTGAGAGTAGCTGCTAATTCGTTCAGTCAATCTGAGGATAGTGCTCAAAAACAACATGTATGTGTTTAGATATTGAAAAGCTCCATGGCAGCGTCTGGAAGAACAGCTTAGTCTGTTGTGTGTGAGCTTTCAGATCGGCATCACACATGCATAGTGTGAGAAATTATTCAAATGAAACACTTCCTGATCGATTTCATGTTGGTACTTAGCCCTTCCTTACAGGGAGTTCACCCAAAAGTGAAAAGTCATTATTTCCACACACCCAAAAAATTATATGTTGGCTTTAATTAACTTTTTTTATGTCACCAGGATGCACATAACTGGGTTATGTTAAACAAACATAATTTGTTCATGTAGCTTCAACACACTCAAATAAAAGATATGTTGGCTTTAATTAACTTTTTTTATGTCAACAGGTTCCATAAATTAACTTTTTCATGTCACCAGGATGCACATAACTGGGTTACGTTAAACAAACACTGAACACTGAAGCAGTGTTAAAGTTAATGAGTTAATTAAGTGAATAATTGAGTGATGATTGAGCATTATTGAAGACACCAGATGTTAACAAGCAGAATCACTGAAGGAGAAAACCAGAATTTAAAGTCACCATTATGGAGATCGGTGTGTGTTTCAGTTGGATTCTTGACCCTCACATCATTAACTTTCATTAACTTTTCATTTTCAGTCAGTCGCTGTTACTTATAATTCATTAATTATCAAATAGAGAATTTACATGATAAGTCTTACATAATATACAACAATGTAAATCTAACACGAAAGTAACGAATTACATTTACTCGTGTTACTGTAATTGAGTAGTTTTTTTGTGTACTTCTACTTTTTTAAGTAGTTTTTAAAATCAGTAATTTTAATTTTACTTAAGTATGTTTTGTTTGAAGTATTGTAATTCGCTATATTTTAAAACATATCCGTTACTGAGTAAAAAAAATGCTTTGGGTGAAAACATCGCGCTCCGGAAACTACAGCATTGATTGAGAGAAGGTCGGGAGAACAGACGCGCTAAAATCACAGAACAATATGGAGAAGGTGACGGACAAGACAGACAGTGATGCAGACCCAACTGAACGCGAAATGCTGTCGAAATCTCACTCGCACACATACCGGTATGTGAAGCCCTGGTCAGGGAATACTTTGAATATAGAAAGAAATGGAATTTACAGTATAATGCAGATGTCACGTAAAACACGCAAACTGGTAGATGTATGGATGAATAATTCGATAGTAAATCTGTACAATAAATCAAATCGCGACACGATCTGTGAATATTAAAGCACAAAATACTGCTATGTAAAATATAATCTGCTTGTCTCTGGGTGAATGAGCTGTGCTGTTTCATCTACTTACTACATACTCAAGTATGCGACGCGCTCTTGGTGTTTTCGTGTTTTCAGCATCTCACAAACAATATGAGTAACTTAGCTTCTACATGAATACATGAACATTTCCAGAGCTGCTCTGAGAGAACGCCTAATGAGCATTTTCATTATTTTATTTAAGAAAAAACATTGTCAAATACACGGAAACAGGACTTAACAACCCGTCAAAATAAAAGTTCGGTTTTGGGTCATTCTACGAAAATGTCCATTTTTCTGTCCCTATCCTTTACAGAAATATTACACTTAAAAACACTTTAGAATTACAATTTCTTTACATTTTAAAATAAAACAAAATATTTGAACAATTACACCTTCTTGAGCCATCAAGTGGCAATATTTTTTTTTTTTATTAATTATATATAATTCCAAACACCACAGAAGTACGGAGCCCCTAAAGGGACCTTTGCAAAAATAAAAAAATAAAGACTATCGCGTGCGCACGCGAAACGTATCGCGTGCGCACGCGATAGTTTCTCATGCGCACACGATACTTTTCTCGTGCGCACGCATTACAATTTCCGGTTTGCATACAATTTGCCTCACTGTCATTACTATGAGGAAAACAAGAGCATGGATGTCAAAGTTTAAACTTATCCTCTAGATAAAAAAAGACCAAAGTGTTATTAAACTGTTGGTTACAACGGGACCAATAAATCCTTATTTTTAAAATTTGGTTTAACAGGGATATTAATCATCTTATGAATATGTTTTATAACTATGGAAATATTTTAACATAAACAATTTATGCGAATCCATAGTTTTCCTGTGCATTTTAAAGAATTTAATTATGTCCTTAAAGCTATTTCCCCTACTCTGATTCATCTTATCAAAGTCTTATTCTATTTAACTCCACATTAATGATAAATCCAAAATTACTTTTAAATGGCATTGAATTTATTGATAAAAAATGCAATAACAAACATATTTGTACAATATTTCAAATACAAAATAAAATAGCACCTAGAGGATTTTTTTTGTGAACTCTATTATTGATAATATTAATTGGAAGACTGCTTGGTATAGGATATATATATGATATAAATTGACGATTTATGTTCCTTTTGTAAAAGTGTATACAGCTTTTGGAAACCCCAAATTCAAATTTAGAATATTGTGAAAAGGTAGCTGTATAAGCCATAATCATAAAAATTATAACAAATAAAGGCTTGAAATATCTCACTTTGCAATTAATGAGTCTATATTATTAGTTTCACCTTTTAAGTTGGGGATGAATTTAAATATTTTTGCTTATATATTTTTCTTATATTTTGCTTATATTTTTGCCAACAGTATGAATAAATTAACAATATATTCAAGATTTTTGTTAACATTGTTTTCATAATATACAATAATATCCTTTAAAGTAAAATAGTATTTAATTTTTACTAAATTAAAGATAAATTCTGTCAATTCCTTCCAGAAATGTTGGATAATTTTGCATTCAAAAAACAAATGAGTCAACACCTCTTTCCCACTTTTGCAAAAGGAACATAAATCGTCAATATCAGAGTATCTTGCAATTAATGATTTAATAATAAATGATATGCAACATTTTAAAATGTATTTCTTTGGTTTTATTATTAATGCAATATTTAAAGGGGATTAACCAAGCAGTCTTCCAATTAATATTATCAATAATAGAGTTCCAAAAAAAATCCTCTAGGTGCTATTTTATTTTGTATTTGAAATATTGTACAAATATGTTTATTATTGCATTTTTTATCAATAAATTCAATGCCATTTAAAAGTAATTTTGGATTTATCATTAATGTGGAGTTAAATTGAATATGACTTTGATAAGATGAATCAGAGTAGGGGAAATAGCTTTAATGACATAATTAAATTCTTTAAAATGCACAGGAAAACTATGGATTCGCATAAATTGTTTATATGTTAAAATATTTCCATAATTATCAAACATATTCATAAGATGATTAATATCCCTGTTAAACCAATTCCTTAAAAATAAGGATTTATTGGTCCCGTTGTAACCAACAGTTTAATAACACTTTGGTCTTTTTTTATCTAGAGGATAAGTTTAAACTTTGACATCCATGCTCTTGTTTTCCTCATAGTAATGACAGTGAGGCAAATTGTATGCAAACCGGAAATTGTAATGCGTGCGCACGAGAAACGTATCGCGTGCGCATGAGAAACTATCGCGTGCGCACGAGATACTATCGCGTGCGCACGCAATACGTTTTGCGTGCGCACGCGATAGTCTTTATTTTTTTATTTTTGCAAAGGTCCCTTTAGGGGCTCCGTACAGAAGTGCTCGTCCCCACAGTCATGTAGGCTACAGAGGGAAAATGCTTTATTTTGAGGTCAATAACATGTTTTTATAAAAACATATAATACTGCCAAAAGGTAACACCAGTGACAAAAAATGGTGCATGCGATCTTTAAATAGATGCACAAAAAATATTTAAAAAATCATTAAGCTGTCATTTATGCATATTCATAAAGCCAAAGGGTAATCTAATAATGTGGTGTAAGTTTAAATGTTAGAAAAAGAAATACGTCATTTTAAGACATCTTGCCCTACCAAAAGTAGACGTTTCTGTAGAATGACCCTTTTACTAGAAGAAATTATGACAGATATATTACTATTTTAGGCCTACAATATAGGCTAATGTACCTACTTCTCATAATAATATTAACAACAACAATAATAATACTACAATTTATTTAAACATTATTTAAGGAATATATATTATTTGTCCATGGTTTGAGTAAATCTGTTTTGCAGCACTTTGCCAAAAACTAAAAGGATAAAACTTTTGCTAAACTTTTATTTGATTACCACCGTTTTTGATAATATATTTGTATTTAATCATAAAAAGAAAAAAATTCTGAATAAGAAACATTTCATAGAACTCTATTTTTAAACATTTTAATAAGTTATTAATGATAAAAAGTTGTTAATCTATTTCATAATCAATTATTGAAATTAGTTGATTAGATATGTTTTATTTGTTTAACTGTCATTTTAACTGATGATAATAATAAACATAATTTAATAATATAGTTTATATAAACCATGATATTTTCTGAGACCGTTATCATACTGTGAAACTCTCATATGTTACAGCCCTGCACGAAAGAGTCCCCCACCACACCCCCGCTGTTAAAGTTACTCAGCAACTTTTACTCTGAGTACATTTTAAACGAGCTACTTTTTACTTTTACTTGAGTAGATTTTTAGACCGGTACTTTTACTTGTAATTAAGTAAAATTTTATTGAAGTAATAGTACTTTTACTTGAGTACAAAATTTTAGTACTCTTTCCACCTCTGCTAACCAGACGCGATGCGATACGATTCCAGCGGCAAATAATTTGTTTGTCCACACTAGACGCGACTGCGAGATGCTTAAAAATCAATCAAAACCCACAGCCAATCAAAACAGCGTGTGGGCGGAGTCTCTCGGCAAGCACACAGCACCAGAAAAATGTATCCAAAAAAATGGATAAGTAGGCTACATACCGTATTTTCCGCACTATAAGGCGCACTTAAAAGCCTTTCATTTTTTTCAAAAAACGACAGTGCGCCTTATAATCCGGAGCGCCTTATATATGGATGGTGAACACACGTTCACCAAGACGGGGAGAGAGCTTCGGGCGACTTATGCCACTATCTGTCAATGGATCGCGGATGCCTGGGCTGATATATCAGTCTCAACTGTGATCCGAGCTTTCACGAAGCCAGGAATAATCTCTTTATTCAGCTCACGTACCCGATTTACTCCTGTTTTCAGTCGAACTCCACAGTAGATGATTGATCAAACCTCCTCCGCGTGTGCAACATCTGATTCGGATTAACTATCTGTTGCTTAGTTACCAATGATCGCGCGCGCGCACTCGACAATCGCCTACTGTGGACTTCAACCGAAAACAGGAAGAAAATACGGGTATGTGAGCTGGCTGAATAAACATCATTTTTATTCATATCTTTCTCATCTACTGCAGTCAAATTCACCATGTTCACTCACATGGCTGTGCACTTGTAATGACACATTAAGGTGCAAATTGTAAAAAGAGGATAACACGGTGTAGGCAACACCGTTTTTTGTCGTTGTTATCTGTACTGACAGCACTCCAAATTTACAAAAAAATGAGCTCAATGTTAAAATTGACCGGAGTGAACAACGTTACCATGGGAGTGAACGGAGTTGAGTTGAGTAAAGTTTGACTTTATCTGACTGTTTTGTTGACATTCGCTTTAGCACATCTAGCGGATGCATAACGCAAACCCCGTCAAACGTTTGACTGCAGTATCTTATGCGCCTTATAATCCGGTGCGCCCTATATATGAAACATGTTATAAAATAGGTCATTCATTGAATGTGCGCCTTATAATCCGGTGCGCCTTATAGTGCGGAAAATACGGTAATCAAATTCACAAATATTACACCATTTAAACATTAGTAAAAATACATAGGCTACTGAGCTACTAAAACAATATTTGTCAAATAATACACTTGTTTGTTCAGAGTTTGAATGTTCTTGTTTCCATTTGTTTAATTTCAAGATCTGAGGTGAATTATCCATTGTTGCTTTTACAGCTACAAAGCTGGCGCATTAAATGATATTCAAAGTCATTTTAAGCACATAAACATTATCATTGCCACACTTTGTGTTTGTTGTTCCAGCCGCGATGTTGCAGAAAAATAGAAAATGTTTTAAAATAGAATGGCAGAAAAACTCTGATTAACATGGAAAAGATACCTTTTATTGCGTCTCCGTGTCAGGTGTAGTTAGGACACGGTGTAATGCGGGTACGAGGGATGGTGGTTTTACAGATGGGGTGCTTTTTGTTTTTAAACAAGGGAGGTGCCATCCCCCCGTATTAACCTCAAATCTAGTCGTGGGTGTAACCTAACATTAACCAAAATGCAATGTTACTACAGTATATTTAGAAAATGTGTTGTCAACATTAATAACAACAACTGAGGAACGACTAGATGTTTTCACGTCTGTGATCAAAGACAAAGTTGCACAGTTTCTTTTATGCAATTTTTTTTTTCATTTTTAGACCCTCCGAGGAGCGCCTCAGTGTCCATCAGTCCATCTGGTGTAATAATGGAGGGAGATTCAGTGACTCTGAACTGCATCAGTGACTCAAACCCTCCTGCAGAAATCAGCTGGTTTAAAGGAAAAGGGAAGATTTTGCAATCTGGTGAAACCTACAGCATCACTAATATTAAGATTGAGTCCAGCGGAGACTATCATTGCTCTGCCTTTATTTTTAATCAGTTCTGGAACATTATTTGGGCAATAATTTCTCACTGCATGTCATTTTACACTTTTTGTCTTTGTAGATCCTCCAAAGAGCGTCTCAGTGTCCATCAGTCCATCTGGTGTAAAAGTGGAGGGAGATTCAGTGACTCTGAACTGCATCAGTGACTCAAACCCTCCTGCAGAAATCAGCTGGTTTAAAGGAGGTACGATTGTAGGATCTGGAAGAATCTACAGCATCTCAAAGATCAGCTCTGATGACAGTGGAGAATACAAGTGCAAGTCCATCAATGAACATGGACAGAAATACTCTGATAATGTGACTTTAAACGTCATGTGTGAGTTAATGTTTTTTTATATATATTTTGACAAGCCATCCGCTAAACATCTGTGATCCAACAGTCTCATAACAATTTGTAACTATCTTACATTTTTTGAAAATATATGAATAAAAGTTTAGATGAATTGGTACAGTCTCATTTATATGTTTTTGTAGGACCTGCTCATGGGTCTGGTTTAGGGGTGCAGGTTCCTGCTAATTTTTTGTTGCAAATCTTTTTTTTTTTTTTTTTTTTACAAATCACATCATACAATTCATACTATTTCTCATGAGATCGGGCTGTGGAATGTATTTAGTGGATTAATAATTTCCTAGCCTGGATGCCAGCCCGAACTCCGCCCACAACATGTTTTGGTCGGGAAGTTCGGTCTGGACTCGATCCATTGAGGAGTAATTATGATCGGTTCAGAAATGGTCGGGCCAATCAAATTGCCAGGGCGGGCTTTATACGATGATGGACAGATAATCCATCCAATAACGTAATCATCACGTCATCAAACGTATTTCTTTCAAAAATGTTTTTCGTGTTTGCAAGTTACTCCGCGAATCCTTAAATTATTTTTGCAACACCGGCAAAAATCGTTAACACTCATTATTTTTTTAATACTTTTTCCAGAGTTCGTGCTAGGGCTGCATCTAACGATTATTATTTTTCAGATTAATCTAATGATTATTTTTTGGATTAACTGATTTATCCATTGGTAAACTTTCCATATAAGTACAACTTCTACCATTAGTATTTCAAACTTTTATTAATTCATTTTCTGAAAAATACTTTCAAATTTCTCACTATAAAAAATAAAGTGGCAGACTGCCAAACACTGTGCAAAAAAATACATTAATATGAAGGCATTAAGTAGTTTAAGGGAGCACATCAGTAGTTTAAGTCTAACATAAATACTGCCCAACCTAAACGGTGCAAAAAAAGTTGTTACTAATTTGAATAACTTCACTCAGTTCAAGTAACAGATAATTTTTTTTTTTTTAAAGGCAGATAATTTAACAAAAATTCTGCATATCAGAATGCTATCGGTAAATCCGGCGGCCATGTGGGCCAGTTCGTCGTGATCTCACAAATCTCTGTTATTATTAATGAAACTAACTGCACAATGAATCTTTCATAATATATACACTTTGTTTGCTATAATCAGATGATTTGTCAGTATGCAGAATTCAGCACTGAACAAAAAGTCCATTTTGAGCGGTGAGGGGATTCTATCTTAAATGCATCTGATTGGCTTTGCGTTCAAGAAATCAACACATGTCTGTGATTGGTTCCATTGTTCAATGCTGCAAACACAGATCTGGCCTGTAAATCGTTTCTATTTTGTTTTAGTTGTTCTTGTTGCTTTTGTGCAACAGATGAATGACAATTTATTCATTTTAAGATGTTCAATTTATAGATTTATATTTTGCGGGAGTCCCGCGAATCGTTTTATTCTTCCGAAACCAGCACACACACGAGTGCATTACCGCACTCGGCAATCACATCTATATTCCTGCGCCGCTCTCGTTGCGTTGGGTCCCGCGGGAGTGCAGGTATTTAGTCTACATGCAGACATCTCACCGCTCCCTGATGCCCGCAAATTAGTTCAAATCTCCCGGAATCTATGCATAACATAGCGCGCGCACGCAAGGCAGAGAGGAAGAGAGCGAGAGACTTTGCTTGTGTCTCTCACACATGTATGTATGTTTTGCGCGCAGTATACATAGCACACAAGCTGTAGCCGACAGCGTCAGCTCGAAATAGACGTGGATGGGTTTTTGACCGAAACACAGCAGGTATGACCGCAACAACTCCTCCAAAAAAACCTCACTGTAATAAATAGCCTACTAATTCCCAGCTGGCACGTCGTTTTGAGTTCGCAGAGACAGAGTCACAGGATGTTTCCTTTTAAGATGCTCGTTCATAGCAGTTGTGCTGCCATGCTATGCCATTTCAGCTTTGCAAATGAACAAAGCACCTTTCTGTCCAGCCGTAGGCTAGTTTAAAGTATTCCCATATTTAATATTATAAAATATTTATAAAACGTAAATAATTAATGTGACGCGTCGACGCATTTCATGCGTCTCGACGTATTTTCATAGTCGACGCGTCGTTGCGGCCCTAGTTCGTGCAGTTGAGTTCTGTTGACAACTATGCATTGCTCAACATACGTTACTTATTGCGTTTCTCTGATTGGTTGTAGGTCCATCCAATTGAGTGCAGAGTTGTTGTTTTTTCCTGGTTTGGTTAAGACACGCCTCATAATCAAAGCCCTATGGAGCAGCATCAGACTCATGTTCTGACTAGAATATGAGTATGACGAAGTCAGGCTAATAATTTCCCCTTTTTCATGATAGATCCTCCGAGGAGCGTCTCAGTGTCCATCAGTCCATCTGGTGTAATAGTGGAGGGAGTTTCAGTGACTCTGAACTGCATCAGTGACTCAAACCCTGCAGAAATCAGCTGGTTTAAAGGAGGAACGATTGTAGGATCTGGAAGAATCTACAGCATCTCAAAGATCAGCTCTGATGACAGTGGAGAATACAAGTGCAAGCCCATCAGTGAACATGAAGAGAAATACTCTGATGCTGTGACTTTAAACGTTATGTGTGAGTTAATGATGGTTCAGTATCTGTGACATTAAATCATCTAAACATCTATGATGTCAAGTTTAATATGATTATTAAAGATATCAATGTTTCTCTGTATTAGATCCTCCCAGGAGCGTCTCAGTGTTGATGCGTGGATCTGGTGTAATAGTGGAGGGAGATTCAGTGACTCTGAAGTGCATCAGTGACTCAAACCCTCCTGCTCTGAACTTCAGCTGGTTTAAGGAGAATGAAACCTCAGCTGTTGGATCTGGACAGAGTTTCAGTGCACTACAGAGTGGACGCTTCTACTGTCAGGCTCACAATCAACATGGATCTCAGAGATCAGACGCTGTAACTGTCACAGGTGAAGCTTTTATTAACACACTTCATTCTTAGTTTTTAGATTTAATTATGATATTCTCCCTCTTTCAGTTCGTCGTGGTGCTGGCTGGCTCGTCTGGTTGGGGATCCCAGTAGCATGTGTAGGAATATTCATCATCATCATCATCGTATTGTATAAAATGTAAATATAAAATGATCAACAAAGAGTAATATAATTTGCTTTTAATTAATGCAGAAGTACATTTGATTATTAAATGAAACAATAAAATGGCTTGTTTCCATTTGTTTTTTAACAGTCAGAAGAAAAGGATAAACTGTAGATCTGTAATACACGAGTATGAGGTGAGATTGCCAAACAACCACAGAATCAATTACAGCTTCTTTGTACATGTAGAACATATATTACCACACTCGAGATTTTACAGGATTTTATGTGAGAAGAAACACGTGTGGAGTGATTACACTTTTGATTGTCATGCAAAATCTCTTGTTTTGTGGTGATAGTGCTTCTCTCTGTTTCCCTGTAGAACGATGATCCCAGAACTGATCCCAGTGAAGGCACATATACAGCTCTTGACCGCAAGACCAGATCACCTGACATCTACAACACACTCACAGTAAGAGAAATGTCCAAAACAACACGTACAAAAGAGTTTGTGCATTCAAAAGTCAGATAATAAATAATCAATGCGTTTTTTTCCATAGACTGTCCATCCTAGAACTGCTGTTCACCAGTCGGGCTCTTCTGAATATCAGAATCTGTCAGTTTCTCAAGCCTTCTCAATTTCATCAAACAATAAAGAAAATGTAGCCAATCAACTAAACAGTATTTTCTGTCTGTTATAAGATGGATTATATGAGTCGATTTACTGACAGAAATATATATATATATATATGGGTTTTTTTTTTTGGGGGGGGGGGGTAGATTATTTGTACCATTTGTAGTGTTGATTTATGTAAATGTGTGTATTATTTTCTGTAGTCACATCAAGACGCCACAGTAAGATGAAGCACAAGCTGCAGAAAGTAATTATATTAATGTGACATGAAGAAACAGTCAATGTGTAATTAATAAATGAGTTTAGATTTGTTTCTGTAATATGTTATACATTTTATCTGTGTATTAAAGGGTCCATGTGACCGAATTTTCTCTTTATTCTTTATTCTATATTCTTTATCCTTTTCAAATAAAACATTAAATGATAAAAAGGTATTAATATTCAACATTCTGTTTCAAATCTGTGCTTTAAAATGTATATCAAACAGGCCAAGTCACGTGATTTCAGCAAACGAGGCTTCGTTAGGTCATACAATGTCAAACGATATTTGAACTAATTTGATGGTAAAATAGTGGTTCTCAAACTTTTTTGATCACTCCCCCCTTTAAACCTTTAACAAAATCTGGCACCCCCACCTCAAACTACCAAATAAATTGGCATCTTCAACTCGGCGTCGCCTTCTCCACAATCGCCGTTAACCTGTGGCTATCCGAGCTCCGAGTCTATGAGACATTATACCTTAATAAGGGGCCCGACTGTTGTCTGTGTTTTAAAGAATTGTGTAAAGAATTGTGACTTTCAAACTTTACTGTTGACCTCGGGCCACTAAGCCCCAGGTAATGGTTCAGGGTGGAGACGCCAGCCAATAGCATGGCGTTTTAAAATGGGTTCCAACCGCATATAGCTACGCAATACGAATTGAACGTTCTCGAAAGGTAACGTACTCGGTTACTAGCGTAAGTCGGTTTCCTGAGAGTAGGATACGTTTTGCATAGCCTGCCATACTATTACACTTGGCTCAGGTGCTGTCGCTTCAGTCGATTTAACCTGAATCTATGGCGAAATGGTCTGCTCATATAGGCAGTGGGCGTGATTTACAAAACGTGGGGAAATTTCAGGATTCACCAGTATCTTTGCCTTAACCCCACGGAGTGTGCCTAGTTCATCTTTGAACACCTCTGAGCACCAATCTAGTACCTCTTCAAGGGACTTTGCTTGTTGCACTGGACTGACATGTTTAATTTTTTTCCAGTTCAAGGTGAGCTTTTGTAGCCAATTTCTGGAGATGGTCCTCACTGCAGAACATGAAATCCAAGGGGAGGAGTCGGATCTAGATCCGACTTCTCCCACCTTACATACCTAAACCTACCCAGCTCCACCCCTTATCCCTAAACCCACCCCTAAACCTACCCAACCCCACCCCTTAATCTGGATCCGACTCCGCCCCCGGATCTCGTGTACTGCAATGAGGTGCTACTGAATTTCTGCCACACAGAGCTGGCCCCTCCACTCTTACTACTATTATGGGTAGCAATTCACATTGTTTTTTATAGCTCACATTAGCTTGAAACTGTCCCAACACAGGCATAGTCTCTCCTGCGTACGTTTGAAGCTTGACTCCGGCGACCTCTAGTGGCTCTTTTGAGAACGCAGCATGGAATAGTTTCTCAGATATAAAACTCACGGCCGCACCGGTATCAAATCTCCATCATAATTTCTTTGTCATTTACTTTAAATGTGTCTATGAATGACTTTTTGCCGTTCTCACCACTTAGTAGCGAAAACATGGGCAACTCAGCTTCCTCTACCCCCACATACTTTTTTTCCACAAAACATTTACTTTTCCCAGCTTCCATTTTTCCTCTGCAAGCTCCTTTGATGTGACCAGTTTTCCCACAATTATGGCATTTTGCATCCTTGAAATGACATACCTGATCTTTGCCATGACACCAATAGCCAGGGCCGTAGCTAGAGGATTCGGGGCCCCCTGAAAAAGTATTGATGTGGGCCCGCACCAATATCATATACTGTACAAAAGATGACCATGAAGGCCCACATATAACTGAAGATGCTGATGATTTTTAAGACCTTTATGTTTAAAAACTAATAAAAAGCAACAAAAAGTTTAAAAAAATGTATTATAATTTTTTTTAAAAAGTAACAGCAAAATAATGTTTTTCATTCAGTCTATTATAATTCATAAATCAAAAAATAAACATTTAGAAATTGACAAGAATGCAGTCAACTTTAAAAAAATAAAATAATGTATTGTCTTATTTTTTAAGCTAATATGGAACTGGTAATATTACTAGATAAAGCTAATAAATGTATTCATTCAAGTGCAGTGTGGTGTTTTCTTGATGTAATAAATACATCATCAGCGAGCAGGTCAGGTGCATAATGCAATGCGTCATGACTCGTGTACATTTTTTATCTCTATTTACAATAGTGTAAAAAGACAGGATTTTTGACCACGTAATCATTCGGTCGATTGTGGTGCACACCGTGCGCACCGATAATGAAAAGTGACAGTACCCGGCAGGCTGTAGACCAGGGGTCGGCATTATTTTTAATATTTTCTGGCCCGCCGGATTATTTTGGAAGTCCGTTTTTTTTTTTATCAGCCTATTTTTATTTGTATTAGCTGATAAAAAATATTTGCACTTAATGCTGCACAAAACTCTTCCACTACTTGAGAAAAGCCGTAGCCGCGCGGCGATTTCACCGCTGCATACTGTGTGAAACGCCCATAAGTAATCATGCGGTGCGGGATTAAATTTTAAAGTATAAACACGGTAGCGGTCGGAACTCTGGTGTATCTATACTTTGGACAGAGCGGGCGGTCTGACTGACAATAGTCCACTCCCGACATTTTTAGACAGCGTATCCGCACTTCATTCTGACCCCCCTGTACACCTATAGCTCTGAGGAGCTGTTAAACTCAAACCATTGTCAGTCAACAACATTATTTTTCTGCAAGGATGTTTGAAATAGTTTGGCAGAATATATCCTACTTCATTTGTCAGTACGGCAATATGGTTTTCGTTTATGTTGCTTAGAGAGTGATAGGCTTTGTCCTATTTAATTTATGTTATTTATTTTTCATTAATTTTTTCTGTGACATTTTTTTCTCTGCTGACAGTACTGAGACAGTATGCTAAAATAATATTTTATATTGACACGAACACAATTTTTGTATAGCATTTATAATTGTTATAGGCTACTTAATCTCTCTCTTTCCGTAAGAGTCATATGAATGTGAGATTCTGGAAACGAGATCTAAATTTTGTGGACCCGTCAGGTCGGGAAATAAAGCGGGTGAACACAGAGTGTATTTTAAGCGGTTGCTGAATAGAAACTTGTGGGAGCGGGACGACAAAAAAAAAAAACAGTCCCGCCAGACGTCTTTAAACCTTAGGTGTGTATGTGTGTGTCCCGCATAAATAATAATAAAATAAAGGAATAAAGTTTAAAAGTCTGACTGTAAGCGAATGAGACATGATTGCTATCCACACCTTTATTAAAATGGCTGTAATCTGTTACCACAATAGTACTTGATCTGTTTAAAATGATTTCATAGATATATGCCTACTAAGGTGTTAAATGAAAAAACAAAATTAAAATTTGTCTAATCGAGTAATTAATTTTTTCTATTTTTGATCCGAGTAAGAGTATTTCATTTGTATCCATAGGCCTACTCCGTGTAGCTGGCCCACCATCTATTGGCTAAAAGAAAAAATTAGCCCATGGCCAAAGTTACTTACCGACCCCTGCTAGACGGTAGTGTACTTATTCCCAGCGAAATAACAATACAACCTGTTTTTAAGAACGTCTTGATCGACTCGGATACAGCAACTCTCCTGGCCTCCCTCTCCTTACTTTCATGGCGTTTCTGGTACCCGGATTTATGTTTTCTTTTCCCTGGCATTTTTCAGTCAGTCAGTCTCCTGCTCTTCCACCAAGTTCATCGTTAACTTCAGGCAACTCTGATTGGTTCTGTTCACAAGCTGGGATGGGACATACCATTTTATTGGATCCATCTGATGTTTGTCACTGACTGAATAATTAATAAATACTTTTGATCGGACTAAACCATTTTTAGGGATGTAAGAGAAGCAGATTTTTGGAAAAAATATTTAACCAAAATGCATGTTTTTGTGGTTTTCATTAAAATCTCTGGCATAGGCCTTAAATATTATAATTATTCATACAACAGGGGCCTATAGTATAACTGCTGGATTTTGTGGGCCCCCTGGGCAGCGCTGCTCGCGCATCCACTTTATGCACTACACTCGAGCGCGAGTCAAGCCCTCTGAGCTGCTGTGTGTCTTTCTCCGCCGTCTCCATACTCAAACGCACCTGCAAATGTCAGAATAGATTCTGACAACTGTCACCATTGGTGGGCTTCTTTGCGGATTGCACTTACGAAACAGTCACACAATGCCTCGTCCAGCGTTGCTCCAAACTCACAACTCACAGCGCACTGTTTCAGCTCCGCTGCATAATCCGTCACCGTCTCATCAGCTCTTTGATTGCAATGATTGAAATGGAATATTTCCTCAATCAGCAACGGCTTTGGCTCAAAATGATTCTTTGAAGTGTCCATGATGTGTTTGTAAGACTTATCCTTTGTCTTCTCTGGTTGTACCAAGTTCCTCAGTAAACCGTAGGTAGTTGCTCCCATCACACTCAACAGGGTCGCTGGCGTATGTTTCACTGTTTGTCCTGATGTATGTCGTTCTCCTCAAAGAACTGCTCCAGCCGTTCAATATAAGTCGACCAAGACTCTGCTTTCGGAACAAACTCGCTTATTTAAAAAATCACACATTTAAATAAAAAAAAAACTTGAAATCATGTGTCCCACAATTATTGGCACCCCTAACAATTCTGCTGAAAAATTTAATTGATTTTTTTTTAAATATATTTTTCTGTAGTTGCTAAAGTTGGTCAGGGTATCTAGGAACTTTTAATTAGTAATTCATGACTTCCTGTTTCCCTGGGGTATAAATATGACGTGACAGAGGCCTAATTCTCTTACCCATTTGTCAACATGGCAAAGACAAGAGAACACACCATTCAAGTAAGGCAGATGTGTGTCGACCTTCAGAAGTCAGGTAATGGCTACAAGAAAATAGCCATTCGCCTTAACCCTCTGGGGTCTGAGCTTTTTTGGGGCTCTTTGGGTGTTTTGGCATGCCCTGACATTTGTGCTTATTTCAGCTACTTAAAACATACCATTTGCCAACATATAAATTTGCTGTATTCAGCACAAACTCTGCTACAATAATATGTGAGCAAAATGGATGTACATGTTTGCATTTTATAGAAAAAAAATAATATGCGTGGTTAGTACGTTTTGGGAAAAAAAATGTCACCGCAATAAGGCCATTTAACACATACTGAATAGTTGAAAATAATACTTTTGAGTTACTATTCTTGTAGGCTTGAATTTTTACTTCAAAATGAAGTGAAAATCATTCTGACCACTCTTTCAGAAAGATCAATATAACGATTTGAATTTCTTACATCAGTTTTTGGGTCAGCAGTGCTGTATGCGTGGGAGTGTTAATGCCCATGAATATTAATGTGATTTACACCTGGGAAGACTAAAGACACTCCCCCAATGGCTAATGGGCCATCAAGGTGCTTTGAGGCAGCCTGAACTAAGAATGATTCACTGATGAATAAAAAGTTAAAAAGAACAGCATTTATTCAAAATAGAATTTACGTTCTTTCCTAAGAATGTAAAGACTTAAAGTCATTACTATCACTTAACACATCCTTTCAAAAAAACAAACATAAAAATACCAAACTTGTTTTTTTTTTATATAAAAAAACATTTTTATTCAAAGAATACTAGAAAAAACTACCACAGGTTTAAAAAACTGTTTAACAACTGTTTCCAACATTGATTTAAAAAAAAAAAAAAATCATATCAGAATGATTTCTGAAGGCTGATGCAGCAGAGCACACACAATCAAAGAAACTGTATTATTATCATTATAAAATCACAAATTGCCATGGATATCCATGCATCACACACACATATATATATATATATATATTATATATATATATATATATATATATATATATATATATATATATATATATATATATATATATATGATGCATGGATATCCATGGCAATTATATATATATATATATATATATATATATATATATATATATATATATATATATATATATATATATATATATATATATATAAGCTAAATATAAATGAAAGTCAAAAGCACATTTTTAGTCATGCCTTGCTCTAAGCAAATCAAATGGGAGTAAAATAAATAAATGATCAGTCAGCTATTAACAAAGCAATTGTGAGCGATAAATAAACAAAAGTAAAGGCAGGTATCTCACAGTAAATCAATAAAGTATCAACAACAACAACAACAACAACAACATCTGTTGATGGCCCATATAGAATGCATGCTGATAACACAATCAAAGAAACTGTATTATTATTACCATTATCAATCACTAATTACCATGGATTACAAAAAGACATTTGTAATTTCACACAAGAATATGAACTTTTACATTATGACGATGTAAACATAATAGGCTACATTTCATCTGTAAAATATTACGTCTCACTTACTCAGTATTATTCTCGATCGCACTGAGAACTGAACGACACCTGCATGCTCCTCTGTGAGGTGCTGGTGAAGGAGAACGTGATGCAGCCGCACTTTCCTAAAAAACAAAACAAAAATAACTGTTAGCATACATTATGTATACAATAGAGTATCTGTTGATGGCCCATATAGAACGCACGCATTTATGATTCACTCAATGAACGGATCATTCTCGAACGACACATCACTACATTTAAAACATTTACACCTGTATTCACAAACAGTGCATAAGGCAGTAAGCATGAGAATAAGTGTCATAGGCTAACCAAAACTGAACATTTGCGAGTATGGCCCATATAGACAGCACGCATTTAGGGATAAGTTAGGCTACACAATGAACGGATTGTTCGCGAACGAACGACACATCACTAACTTACATTGATAAAGTGTCATAGGCTAACCAAAACTGAACATTTATATATAGGCTAACATATATTGTATTTAGACAGTAGCCTATCACGTATTTTACCGGAGTCTGAAATATATTTCTATCACATATAACCTAGCAGTTATTCGCAAAAATGCATTACACATAGGCTAAGGCAGTAGGCTATTTTAGCATGATAAGTAGTCATGGGCTAAACAAAACTGAACATTTATATGTAAAAAAATATATTGTATTTAGACAGTATCACATATTTTACCGGAGGCTGACATATATTTCACTAAATCATAACCTAATAAGCAGTTCGAAAACAAAATGCATAAGCATAAGGCAGTAGGCTATTTAGCATGATAATCAGTGTCATAAACTTATCAAAACTGAGTGAAATATATGTAGGCTAATATAGCCTACAAATATGTTTAGAGAATATCACATTTAAAAAGTTTACACGAGCGTACACGAATAGGAATATTGTGAGGCAAACTTTCCTGTGTCAAAAGCTAACCAAAACTAGGCAAAATACAGTCTGAAAATTCATTTGAGCTCTATATATGATCAGAAAAGGAATTACATAACAAACAACTTACTCCGAACGTATCCTCGGTGGGGTTGGTCGTCCGAGTTGCAATCTTTCTCTGGGAAAAAGTTCTTCGCTGCTGTCCAGTGTCCAGAATCATCTGAAGGGCCTCTTTGTCAGAGTAGCGTGCTCATCCTCAAAACGCGATAAACTATCAGTGAATCTGAAGAATCTTTGTGTTGTTTGGCATTGATCGCGGGGCGTGCCGCGTGTGAGAAGCGATCACCATGTGAAAAGTGCTGGGGGTGTGGCGATCTCAGCTGATTACAGTTAATGAGGGGAGAACGAAAAAACTGCACCTCTCCTTGGTTTCAAACGGATTACATAAACTGGACATATTTATTCTTGTAGTAAATTACATCATTTAAAAGAAGAGAATTTCAGCTTCATAAAGAGACATCTCTCGTATCTCTGTGACAAGTATTGATAGAGTTACAGTTATTTTTTCGGACGCGTTTCAGAATGGACTTAACTGACAGAGAGAAGGCAAAACGCGCATCATGTTTATTTTTCTTTATTTGACGAAAAGCACAACACTTTGTTTTTATTTTGAGGTTCCACAAAAAAAAATACAAACTTAACAGGATCACATGATGTATAACAGTTATAAGTAAGATAAAAATCAACAGAGTAATTTGAGTCTCTTTTGCACTGATAAGGAAAAAAGTGAGCTGGTATCGCCGGCGATACCGCCGACCCCTAAGGGTTAACTTGCCCGTATCTACAGTCAGAGGAATCATTAAGAAGTTTAAAACAACTGGAACAGTGACAAACAAGGCTGGAGGAGATCCCACACACTAAAAACTCATGGGTCAAAAATAACCCATAATGGGTTAATTTTGACCCAAATCCTGGGTTAAAAAGGGACCAACTAATTTCTGGGTTATTTCAACTCAGAAAATTGGGTTCTTCTTTTTGACCCACATTCTGGGTTAAATACCTGACCCAAATGTTGGGTTTAAAAAACCCAACATTGTAGTTAACTATAACCCAACTTCTGGGTCAAAAGAACAACCCCAATATATGGGTTGAAATAGTTACTATGACAGTACTCTTTATTTCAAAAAATAAAACTTTGTTTTACATTATATCTGTCACGGTGTGGTGCAGGCAGAAGAAGCGGAGGAGTCCAAAGTTCCAATTCAAATGTTTTACTAAAAGTACTTCCAAAAGGTACAGACAGGCAGGATGTAGACACACTAAACAAGACTACAAAGTAGAACAGCTGATGATGATGATGATGATGATGATGATGATGATGATGATGATGATGATGATGGTGATGATGGTCATTAACTAAACAGAACACAAACATTGGTCATGTCATTTTTGATAGTTTCCTCATCTAAGAAATCCTTCCTCGTTTATGTCTTCATCTGAAAGACAGAAAACAAGACAGCATGAGCATTGTTAATAAGTCGAGACAATCTCACCAGTCACTCTTTGATTATCAAGCTAACATAATCAGTTTTAATGGAATACTGTGGCTTTTTTGTTTTAAAACGTGGCCCAATTTGCTAGTTAACTAATGTGGTTCTTTTGCAGCATTAACTTACCCATTTTTTGTGAATGACAGTCTGTCCATCTTTTATTTAATTAACAAGTGTAATGACATTAATGCAGAGATGAATATCTGGCCCATTTTATGCATAACAGCTTAATATAAGGCACAATATAAGCTTAAAGTAACACTAAGTAGTTTTTCAACCTTCACAATATATTTCCAAGACCCTTGTGATGGTACATCGACTTAAAATAAGTTAAATGACTCGTCTAACATAGCCTGACGTGGTCTGTATCGCTTTTACTGGCACTATGTAACTTCGGGTTTCGGGTAGGAACCCCTGCACAAAAAAGAACTACACAATTCGACTGCTTTACGTCAAGCGCTACAATAGTCATTATTTCGTTTTTCTTCGTTTCTGATGTCGCAATACATCATCCTTTCATGAAATCATGTAACATACTCTACCTTGTCTGTGGACATCGTTCATCATTCTAAAGCCGGTGCTGGGTAAACAGCGAGCGTGCGTGCGTGCGACGGTAGGCTAGATTATTTACGACAGCAGCAATGGACAATTTTGTTTCCAACCAGTAGGGCGATCGAAGAGGAAAATTTACTTAGTGTTACTTTAATATAAGTAAAATGCTCACCTCTAAAATTTTCGATCAGCTCAGACAGCCGCCACTCGGTTGGCTTAACAGCGTCAAAGCTGTCCATTGACCTGGAAAGAACATATCAATATAGATAGCAATATAGTTAGCAAACAATTTTCAGGTGATATTCTCAATTCATTCAGTTAACGAACGCTCTGAGGTAAAGTGTTCAGCCTGCAGACTCAGCAACGATTGTACTTAATTTGTACAGTACAATGTATGGCCAGCAATATTGTTATGTTTAATGACATTATGGAATTACACCTAATTTTATGAACTTATCGTTATTTTTAATCGTTAAAATCTGGCTGTGTGGTTAATAACACCTTATTCTTTAGTTTGACAAACTTTACACGGACCCGTCCGTTACCACGGGCCACGGCTAACACTTATCTCAACGTAGCAACTAAGCCATGGTAATTTTGTCAGCAAATGGTGCTAAACTAACAACGGGGACATTGACACATAAAAGTTTACATTACAACAACACTGAAAATACTCGCTTACCTTAAATACACGATGAAGTTTCACCGAAGAAGCACAGTCCAAACGGATTGAGCGCGAACCGACGGTTATTTCAAACGACGACTGTGAGAAAATTCCAGAACTGCGCGAACGCGGGCGCGGGCGCGCGCGGGGGTAGAGAGGGAAAGAGGCGTTTCTTCTTGCTCTTCTCCTGAATTTGTGGCACACTGATTTAAATAATATAGGGGCAAGGATGATGTAATATATGAACTTATATCTTCTATTTCTTAGTTAATATATTCATGTTTAGAGGGTGTGTCACTTTATTTCTCTTACAAATGGTGATACTGTTTTATAATGTACACAATACGCAAGTGTGATTGGTCATATTATGAACTATGTTGACATGATAATATAATAACTAGCCTACATAAAATATACCCCTCCAACAAAAAATACAGAGAGAGAGAGACAACCCTATAACCCAGAACATGGGTTACTCCTTGAAAAATAACCCAGAAACCCATACAACCCAGGAATTGGGTCAAAATATTAGCCCTATAACCCAGAAAAGGGTTGCTCTCTAAAAATTAACCCATAATTTTGACCCAACACAAATAACCCATAAAATGGGTTGAAGAAATAACCCAGGAGTTTTTAGTGTGCAAGTTTATCTTGCCACAACGCACAGTGAGGGGGATGGTAAGAGAAGTAAAAAAGCTCACTGTCACAGAATTGCATCAAAGAGTGGCATCTTGGGGTCACAAAGTCTCCACAAAAACCATCAGACGCTCTCCACATGCCAACAAGCTGTTTGGGAGGCATGCAAGGAAAAAGCCTTTTCTCACTAACACTCACAAACGTAAACGTCTGGAGTTTGCTAAGCGGCACTGGGACTTCAACTGGGATTGTGTGCTTTGGTCAGATGAGACTAAGATTGAGCTTTTTGGCAACAAACACTCTAAGTGGGTCTGGCGTAAAACAAAAGATGAGTATGCCGAAAAGCACCTCATGCCCACTGTAAGTATGGTGGAGGATCTGTGATGCTGTGGGCCTGTTTCTCTTCCAAAGGCCCTGGGAACATTGTTAGGGTGCATGGCATTATGAATGCTTTGATCTACCAGGACATTTTAAATAAAAACCTGATGGCCTCTGCCAGAAAGCTGAAGATGGGTCGTCATTGGGTCTTTCAGCAGGATAATGATCCAAAACATGTGGCAAAATCTAAACAAAAATGGTTCAGCAGTCACAAACTAAAGGTCCTCCCATGGCCATCTCAGTCCCCAGACCTCAATCCAATCGAAAACCTGTGGGGCAAGCTAAAGAGGAGAGTGCATAAGAGAGGACCCAGGACACTGGATGATCTAGACAGATTGTGCAAAGAAGAATGGTCAGAGATCCCTCTCTCTGTGTTCTCCAATCGTGTGAAATGTTATAGGAGGAGATTAAGTGCTGTCTTGTTGGCAAAAGGGGGTTGTACAAAGTATTAACATCAGGGGTGCCAATAATTGTGGGACACATGATTTCAAGTTTTTTTTTTTAAATGTGATTTTTTTTTTTTACCACCAAAGTAATGTACTTGAATTAAAGGTTGGATTTTTCTCTTTTTTTGCATTTGGGTTCAATGTTGTTTAAAAAAGGAGAATTTTTAGAAGTCCTCGACCACATCTTAAACAGGGGTGCCAATAATTGTGGAGGGCACTGTATGTTTGGGAAGTAGCTCACCAGGCACACTTTTGTAGCATTTATCAAAACTGTGGTGAGAACAAGACTGGTTTTTATAGAGACGTTCAATCTCTTTCCCAAGTTGAGCTGACCGAACCAATAAGGATGTTATTTTTTATCACATGGGTCCTAACCAGCAAACGTATGAGCATCTTAGTGGCCATTTCTTCTTCACGTCCTCTCGCAGTAATAACATCAGACGCCTCATATCCGTTTACTGACAAACTGATGACAACGCTTGGTCAACCACATATATCAGTTACCCAAAAGAGTAAAAACATCAAGTTTACCCGAGATAACTGTGCAGATGATGACTTAGAGTTTTCTTTTGTTACATGAAATTAATTATTTCAGAACTTTCAGGCGCATTTTTGTTTTTCAAATCTATAAATAGCTTTGTCTGCAGCGCGAGTCAGACTAAAGTCTCACTAGTTAAGCTTCTGTGGTTATGTCATAGGAAGTAAAACCTGCCTCTGTTTTTAAATGTGGACGCGATGATGCATACATGCATTGAAAGAATTGTAACCTAAAAATTTGCTTTATGTGGTAACATCTAAAATAGTTGATGGGTAACATGCACATAGTATTGATAATTGCCTTGACTTGAGTATTGACTAATTGCAAAAAATGATAACAGCCTGCCATGAATATACACTCATGTTTATAGTGATGTAAGCCACGAAACTTCCTGGAAATGAACCTGTCACTGAAAAATGGCTCGTGTGGTGTGTGTGTGTGTGTGTGTGTGTGTGTGTGTGTGTGTGTGTGTGTGTGTGTGTGTGTGTGTGTGTGTGTGTGTGTGTGTGTGTGTGTGTGTGTGTGTGTGTGTGCAACAGGAAACACCAGTGACCATCAGTTTGCCTTTTATTGAGCTTTCACAGCTTCTGTTAATAATAGATCTGCGTAGGCCCTTACACGTCAGCAGACTTTTATATTTTAAGACTTTAAGTAGTTTTTTACCGTGTGTTTACTATGTGTCTAGAAAGTCAAGCTTATATGTATGTGTTGGTATCTTAAATTGGAAATCGAAATAAAACCTGGAAATAAACAGGATGTTTTTAGGATTTAAAAAATATAAAAGCCAGAAAAAAAACGTTTTAAATATGATATCTGTATGTCATTAATCAGAGATATAAAAGAGGAAATGACGTAGTTCTGGTTATAAATGAGGCTGGTGGACTTGAAATCTTCCTTATTTCTCCTCAAGTGTCAGTTGGTGACAGCAGATGAGGTGTCCCGCTCTACGGTATGACCCGTTTATTATCTATTTATGTTTGTTTGTTTGTTTGATTGATTATAAAGAAACATAAACATTTTGAATAATTCTATATGTGGTCTCATTGATGTCACATTGACAAAGACAGTGTTGCTTAATGATAAAGAACACAGATATTGATTATGCGTGTTGTCTGTCAATCTCATCTCATTATTGGACTGATTTGTTGTAGGTGTTGCTATGGTGATGTCAGTCAGAACGGCTCCTCTTCCTCTGATCTTTCTCCTCATGATTCAAGGTAAGTCTCTAATGTTTATCTGCGTGTACTGTTCAGTGCTTTGCTGTCTTGTGTTTCCATTTGTCATTATTTAATACAGTAGAATGTTGTTCGTTGCTCATTGGTATTGAAAATGTTAATTTAGTTTGATTTATCATATTCAAAAAGGAATAATAATGATTTTCCTGCCATTGGAGAAATATAAGCATGAAGTACCACCTCCATCTTTGTCTTTCCTTATTAATGTAATGCTAAGATATCATCATTATTTGTCTTTTCTGGGCAAATATTTAATTATTCTAATATTTGTAGCATAATATGCAATTAATTTGTTTAATATTTTCATCTTTAGACAGTTTTCATGCTTCTGTTATCACATTTTGTTTTTCAGGAGTTTGTAGCCAGTGGGATGATGATTGGAGAGTGAGTTACAGACATTCACGCATCTGTGCACTAAAGGACTCAACAGTGATAATGAGATGCACTTATAAATACCCTACTGGATATCAGATCATGAAAGTGTTCTGGACCAAAAAACATGTAGATCCTCGAGATCTGTCTGAGGATCCTGAATACAGTCAGAGGCTTCAGTATCTGGAAGATAAATAGCAGAACTGCAACATCAGACTGAGTCATGTGACACTGAAGGATTCACGCATGTACTATTTCATATTAATCACTAAAAAAGGCAAATATACTGGTTATCCAGGAGTGACTCTTACTGTCACAGGTGACTTTGATGCGGTTTATCTCTTCTTCTGTGCATTATGTTGAATAATAATCAGTGTATGACAGCAGCACTAGATATAATGTGTGTGTTGTGTTCAGATCTTCAGGTGGAGTCTCCTGAGAGAGTGACAGAGGGAGATTCAGTCAGTCTGACATGTAAAAGCAGCTGCGCTCTGACTGACAGAGCAACATTCATCTGGTACAGAAACTCACAGAAGATATTAACTGAGAGTAAATTCAGTAACAAACTCTTCATCAATCCAGTCAGAAGAGAGGATTCAGGCAGATATAGCTGTGCTGTAGACGGACACACTCACATCTCTCCTGATGTTCAGCTCAATGTCACGTGTGAGTGCAGTTTTTTCATTATTTGAACAAATAAAAATGATGTGCTCAAACATTATTTCATGATTAGCACATCACCTGTGACGCTTTATAAACATTATTTCCGCATCCCACCTAATATTTCCTAGGATCACCAAATGACATCTAAGGTTATTGTGTTTACAGTTTAATAATTATAGACTATGGCTATACCTCCACACTTAAAAGAGGCGTCAATCTGAGGACAGTGCTCAAAAACAACATGTATGTGTTTAGATATTGAAAAGGTCCATGGCAGCGTCTGGAAGAACAGCTTAGTCTGTTGTGTGTGAGCTTTCAGATCGGCATCACACATGCACAGTGTGAGAAATTATTCAAATGAAACACTTCCTGATCGATTTCATGTTGGTACTTAGCCCTTCCTTACAGGGAGTTCACCCAAAAGTGAAAAGTCATTATTTCCACACACTCAAAAAATTATATGTTGGCTTTAATTAACTTTTTTATGTCAACAGGATGCACATAACTGGGTTATGTTAAACAAACACTGAACACTGCAGCAGTGTTAAAGTTAATGAGATAATTAAGTGAATAATTGAGTGAAGATTGAGCATTATTGAAGACATCTGATGTTAACAAGCAGAATCACTGAAGGAGAAAACCATTATTTAAAGTCACCATTATGGAGATCAGTGTGTGTTTCAGTTGGTCTCTTGACCCTCAATCCATTAGTGGTGGGTAGAGGTGTGCGATACCGCTAGATTTGGTATCGATCTGATACCAAGTAAATACAGGGCCAGTATCGCCGATGCCGATATCGATACTTACTAATAATTAAGGTGGATGCGTCTTCAACCTAAATCTAAATGAATTTTCATGACTTTTAATTTGTTTTTGTGATTTGCATTTTGGGTTATTAATCAGTTAAAATCAGTACTACAAAAGCTTTTGTTCAGAAACAACTTTTGGTTACTTCTGTTCTATTTAAATAAACAAAGTTACAAAACTATTACTTCACAAATATAAAAAATGTTAAAAAAAAATTCTCTTTTCAAGTAGCATGTTAACAAAAAATGTTTCTCCTCTTTAGTGCACTTCTTTTCAGGATTTTTTTCTTAAATAAACAAAGTCACAAAGTTTTACTTCACAAAAAATATTATACAAAATGTAAAACAAATTATCTTTGTAAGATATAATGAGAATAAAATAACATTTCTCCTTTTTAGCACACTTCTTTTCAGGTTTGTTTTTCTTAAACAAAGTCACAAAGTTTTACTTCACAATAAATATAAATAAATAAATAAATAAATTCTCCTTGTAATAAGATATAATGAGAATAAAATAACGTCATCTCTCCTCCTCTCTCCGTTTCTGCAGCTCTGCATTTTCTGGTCTGTGATTTTTCATATGTTTGTACAAATTAGTTGTATTGCCACTGTAATTTAAAGACTTTCTACAAATGGTACAAGTCGCTGTTGTCTCATTTTCGGCCTGAAAATACAGCCATACAACACTCCTCTTTCTCTCTGCTGCCATTCTCTGTCTCTGACTGTGCTGCTGTCTGACTGCTGGTGGTAGCGCGCTAGTGGTGAGTCACGTGACGGTACAACACAGGAGAGGGGGAAGAGAGCAGAGCACTCTTCGGAGGAGGATTACAGAGAGCTTGCTAAGTTGCTCTGCTCTGTGACAGCAGCAGCATTTTGACAAACACGGTCAGGTAGCAAAAGGAGAGAAACTGAAACTTAAGTATCGATATTTTCACGTTGGTATCGATCAATACCGATACCAACGTTGGTATCGATATTATCGATATTCGTATCGATCTGCCCACCTCTAGTGATGGGAAGTTCGGATCATTTTACTGACTCAGATCTTTGAGTCTCGTTCAGCAAAAGGAACGAATCTTTTTTTGAGTCATTTCGTTCATTTCGTTCATTTCAGCATAATATAATTAAAATGGCATGTTAAATATATCAACACATCTAGTGCTTACGAAAATGTTGATTATATTTGTAAAAATAATAAAAATAAACAATAGGGTAATGCAGCCAAAGCCAAATTATAGGAAACCTAAATGTTTTATTAATTGAGTTGTTGGGTTATTGTATAGGGTATTGCAGTCTGATTCTGTTAGTTCACCTCATCTCCTGATCCGAGACGTTCTTTCCTTTGCAACTTCATAATTATATCAGGTTAGTTCTCCTCTCGTGTCTCGAGACGTTAGTTGTCGACTCGTCAGTGTCTGACTCTGATCTGTCTGCTGGGCCGACCGTGCCGTGTGTGATACAGCAGGACCGGAAAGAGAAATGATTAGTTCATCTTTCGAGTCTCGGGTTCGGCCGGGTCCGAGTCCTTCGTTCTTCCTGTCAGTCCCATAGAGCCGATGCTGTCACTCCTGGAAAGAGAAATGATTAGTTCATCTTTCGAGTCTTCGGGTTTGAGTCCTTCGTTCTTTTGTCACGTGGCCGCTGGTATCTGGTATTAGATTCGTATTATTGACTGCGTCTGAATGTTGTTTTATATTTAGGAATATACATTTCAAAATATGTGCAATAAACATTATCTGAAAATAAAAGTTCCATCTTATTATTGTCCCTGTCCGTCTCTTTTCTAAATGTTTAGAACTTGTGCATCTGTGGTGTGTTTTATTATATATTATACATGAATTAACTACTATTATAACTACGTGCTTGTTTGTAAAAAGGTTGTTAGTAGGCTATTCAATACGGTGACAAGTCACGTGACAAAAGAACGAAGGACTCAAACCCGAAGACTCGAAAGATGAACTAATCATTTCTCTTTCCGGGACTGACAGCATAGCCTCTATGGGACTGACAGGAAGAACGAAGGACTCGGACCCGGCCGAACCCAAGACTCGAAAGATGAACTAATCATTTCTCTTTCCGGGACTGACAGGAAGAACGAAGGACTCAGAGCCGCCCCGAACCCGAGACTCGAGACTCGAAAGATGAACTAATCATTTCTCTTTCCGGGACTGACGGCAAGAACGAAGGACTCGGAGCCGTCCCGAACCCGAAGACTCGAGAGATGAACTAATCATTTCTGTTTCCAGTACAGATTCAGAACCCATATGTTGCGCAATGCGCATGCGCGGTCAAGACAAAATGAACGAATCACTCTCTGAGACAACTCGGTAGTCCCGAGTCATATTAAAGATTCGTTCAAAATGAACGAATCGTTCATGAACGACACATCACTACAATCCATTAACTTTCATTAACTTTTCATTTTCGCTGTTACTTATAATTCATTAATTATCAAATAGAGAATTTACATGATAAGTCTTACATAATATACAACACTGTTAATCTAACACCATATCCTAACCAGACGCGATGTGATACGATTCCAGCGACAAATAATTTGTCTGTCCATACTAGACGCGACTGCGAGATGCATCAAAATCAATCAAATCCCACAGCCAATCAAAACAGCGTGTGGGCGGAGTCTCACGGCAAGCGCACAGCACCAGATCTTGACGGCACTCGCAAGAAAATGGATAAGTAGGCTACATACCGTATTTTCCGCAATATAAGGCGCACTTAAAAGCCTTTCATTTTCTCAAAAAACGACAGTGCGCCTTATAATCCGGAGCGCCTTATATATGGATGGTGAACACACGTTCACCAAGACGGGGAGACAGCGCCGGGCGACTTACGCCA
Source organism: Chrosomus eos (assembly GCA_036326025.1). Classification (NCBI taxonomy): domain Eukaryota; kingdom Metazoa; phylum Chordata; class Actinopteri; order Cypriniformes; family Leuciscidae; genus Chrosomus; species Chrosomus eos. The sequence goes on from JAZAVI010000043.1 coordinate 136,415, forward strand.
CTATCTGCCAATGGATCGTGGATGCCTGGGCTGAGCTTTTACGAATAATCTCTTTATTCAGCCAGCTCACATACCCGTATTTTCTTCCTGTTTTCGGTCGAACTCCACAGTAGATGATTGATCAAACCTCCTCCGCGTGTTCAACATCTGATTCGGATGAACTATCTGTTGCTTAGTTACCAATGATCGTGCGCGCGCACTTGACAATCGCCTACTGTGGACTTCGACCGAAAACAGGAAGAAAATACGGGTATCTGAGCTGGCTGAATAAACATCATTTTTATTCATATCTTTCACATTTACTGCAGTCAGATTCACCGTGTTCACTCACATGGCTGTGCACTTGTAATGACACATTAAGGTTGTTAAGAGGCTAAAAGCAGGTTTAAAACTTGCCCCGTTTAAGTCAACAGGGTGCAAATTGTAAAAAGAGGAAAACACGGTGTAGGCAACACCGTTTTTTGTCATTGTTATCTGTACTGACAGCACTCCAAATTTAGAAAAAAATGAGCTCAATGTCAAAATTGACCGGAGTGAACAACACTACCATGGGAGTGAACGGAGTAGAGTTGAGTAGTTTGACTTTATCTGACTGTTATGTTGACATTGCCTTAAGCACATCTAGTGGATGTCAAACGTTTGACTGCAGTATCTTATGCGCCTTATAATATATAAAATGAAAATATATGAAATATGTTCTAAAATAGGTCATTCATTGAACATGCGCCTTATAGTGCGGAAAATACGGTAATCAAATTCACAAATATTACACCATTTAAACATTAGTAAAAATACATAGGCTACTGAGCTACTAAAACAATATTTGTCAAATAATACACTTGTTTGTTCACAGTTTGAATGTTCTTGTTTCCATTTGTTTAATTTCAAGATCTGAGGTGAATTATCCATTGTTGCTTTTACAGCTCCAAAGCTGGAGCATTAAATGATATTCAAAGTCATTTTAAGCACATAAACATTATCATTGCCACACTTTGTGTTTGTTGTTCCAGCCGCGATGTCGCAGAAAAATAGAAAATGTTTTAAAATAGAATGGCAGAAAAACTCTGATTAACATGGAAAAGATACCTTTTATTGCGTCTCCGTGTCAGGTGTAGTTAGGACACGGTGTAATGCGGGTACGAGGGATGGTGGTTTTACAGATGGGGCTTTTTGTGTTTAAACAAGAGAGGTGCCATCCCCCCGTATTAACCTCAAATCGAGTCGTGGGTGTAACCTAACATCAACCAAAATGCAATGTTACTACAGTATATTTAGAAAAATGTGTTGTCAACATTAATAACAACAACTGAGGAACGACTAGATGTTTTCACGTCTGTGATCAAAGACAAAGTTGCACAGTTTCTTTTATGCAATTTTTTTATTTTCATTTTAGACCCTCCCAGGAGTGTCTCAGTGTCCATCAGTCCATCTGGTGTAAAAGTGGAGGGAGATTCAGTGACTCTGAACTGCATCAGTGACTCAAACCCTCCTGCAGAAATCAGCTGGTTTAAAGGAGGAACGATTGTAGGATCTGGAAGATTCTACAACATCTCAAAGATCAGCTCTGATGACAGTGGAGAATACAAGTGCAAGTCCATCAATGAACATGGAGTGAAATTCTCTGATGCTGTGACTTTAAACATCATGTGTGAGTTAATGTATTTTTATATATATTTTGACAAGACATCCGCTAAACATCTGTGATCTGTGTAACTATCTTACATTTTGGAAAATATGTGAATAAAAGTTTAGATGAATTGGTACAGTCTCATTTATATGTTTTTGTAAGACCTGCTCATGGGTCTGGTTTAGGGGTGCAGGTTCCTGCTAATTTTTTGTTGCAAATCTTTTCTTTTTTTTTACGAATCAATCACATCATAAAATTTATACTATTTCTCATGAGATCGGGCTGTGAAATGTATTTAGTAGATTAATAATTTCCTAGCCTGGATGCCAGCCCGAACTCCGCCCACAACATGTTTTGGTCGGGAAGTTCGGTCTGGACTCGATCCATTGAGGAGTAATTATGCTCGGTACAGAAATGGTCGGACCAATCAAATTGCCAGGGCGGGCTTTATACGATGATGGACAGATAATCCATCCAATAACGTAATCATCACGTCATCAAACGTATTTCTTTCAAAAATGCTTTTCGTGTTTGCATGCAAGTAGGGCTATACTCCGCGAATCCTTAAATTATTTTTGCAACACCGGCAAAGATCGTTAACACTCATTATTTTTTTGATACTTTTTCCAGAGTTCGTGCAGTTGAGTTCTGTTGATAACTATGCGTTGCTCAACTTACTGCGTTGCTCTGATTGGTTATCGGTCTATCCAATTGAGTGAAGAGTTGTTGTTTTTTCCTGGTTCGGTTAAGACACGCCTCATAATCAAAGCCCTATGGAGCAGTATCAGACTCAAATTCAGACTAGAATATGAGTATGACGAAGTCAGGCTAATAATTTCCCCTTTTTCATGATAGATCCTCCCAGGAGCGTCTCAGTGTTGATGCGTGGATCTGGTGTAATAGTGGAGGGAGATTCAGTGACTCTGAAGTGCATCAGTGACTCAAACCCTCCTGCTCTGAACTTCAGCTGGTTTAAGGAGAATGAAACCTCAGCTGTTGGATCTGGACAGAGTTTCAGTGCACTACAGAGTGGACGCTTCTACTGTCAGGCTCACAATCAACATGGATCTCAGAGATCAGACGCTGTAACTGTCACAGGTGAAGCTTTTATTAACACACTTCATTCTTAGTTTTTAGATTTAATTATGATATTCTCCCTCTTTCAGTTCGTCGTGGTGCTGGTTGGCTCGTCTGGTTGGGGATCCCAGTGGCATGTGTAGGAATATTCATCATCATCATCATCATTGTATTGTTTAAAATGTAAATATAAAATGATCAACAAAGAGTAATATAATTTGCTTTTAATTAATGCAGAAGTACATTTGATTATTAAATGAAACAATGAAATGGCTTGTTTCCATTTGTTTTTTAACAGTCAGAAGAAAAGGATAAACTGTAGATCTGTAATACACGAGTATGAGGTGAGATTGCCAAACAACCACAGAATCAATTACAGCTTCTTTGTACATGTAGAACATATATTACCACACTCAAGATTTTACAGGATTTTATGTGAGAAGAAACACTGTTGAGTGATTACACACAGCAAAATCCCCAGTGTTAAATTAACACTGCTCAATGGTTATATGAGTCCACACTCTCAGAGTGTTAAATGAACACTGAAGAGTGTTAAAGTTAATGAGATAATTAAGTGATTAATTGAGTGATGATTGAGCACTTTTGAAGACACCTGATGTTAACAAGCAGAATCACTGAAGGAGAAAACCGTAATTGGTATGTTACCATTATGGAGATCAGTGTTTGCTTTAGTTGGGCTGTTGAACCTTAAGTTATTAACTTTTGAAATCGTTTGGCTGCTGAAGTTCAGTTATAACAGCCAGATGAACACATAGAATATGTGATATGAGGGTGTTGGTTGTGTTTTAACATAATCATTGGTTGGCCTGAATCACTGCACTCAATGAGAGCATAATTTCAGAGTTAAATTTACTTTATGGATCATAGCATCTTGTATAGTATAGCATTTTTAACCTTTTTAATGAAACCAAAGGATCAAAACAATTACCAAAAAAAATGGTGTTAATTGTTGGCACACACAGACATCAAGAATTAGCGTATGCATCTCAACAATGGTGACAAACAGATCAACTCTGAACATAAGCTCATTATTTATTCATGCAGCAATGCATGATGGGAGCCATGAATGAGTTTTGATTGGAGGCACCCATAATGCACTGCAACAGGCTTTATAATTGTCACCATTGTTGAGATTCACAGGGTGATTCTTGATGTCTGTGTTTACTAGAAGAAAGAAAAAGTGTTTTAGGATGTCAACAACCTTTAAGAAATTATTTTAATTAAATTGCAAAAGTTAAAAATATATTGCTCTTCAAAGACAGTGCTGCTATAATTAATAAAGCAAATCTAACTCAGAAATTGCACTCTAAATGAGATCAGTGATTCAGGTCAAATGATTGTGAAATTATGATCATGTTAAAACACAACCATCAACACCAGATCATCGTTTTACTTGTTCATCCTGCTGTTACAACTGGATTACAGCAGCCAAACTATTCCTAAAGTTAATGACTTAAGGGTCAAGAGCCCAACTAAAGCAAACACTGATCTCCATAATGGTAACATACCAATTACGGTTTTCTCCTTCAGTGATTATGCTTGTTAACATCAGGTGTCTTCAATAATGCTCAATCATCACTCAATTATTCACTTAATTATCTCATTAACTTTAGCACTCTTCAGTGTTCATTTAACACTCTGAGAGTGTGGACTCATATAAACACTAAGCAGTGTTAATTTAACACTGGGGATTTTGCTGTGCACTTTTGATTGTCATGCAAAATCACTTGTTTTGTGGTGATCGTCCTTCTCTCTGTTTCCCTGTAGAACGATCCCAGAATTGATCCCAGTGAAGGCTCATATACAGCTCTAGACCCCAAGACCAGATCATCTGACATCTACAACACACTCACAGTAAGAGAAATGTCCAAAACTACACGTACAAAAGAGTTTGTGCATTCAAAAGTCAGATAATAAATAATCAATGCGTTTTTGCCATAGACTGTCCATCCTAGAACTGCTGTTCACCAGTCGGGCTCTTCTGAATATCAGAATCTGTCAGTTTCTCAAGCCTTCTCAATTTCATCAAACAATAAAGAAAATGTTGTCAATCAACTAAACAGTATTTTCTGTCTGTTATAAGATGGATTATATGAGTCGATTTACTGACAGACAGAAATATTTATATATATATATATTATATATATATATATATATATATATATATATATATATATATATATATATATATATATATATATATATATATATGGTTTTTTTTTTGGGGGGGGGGGGGGGGGGGGGGTTAGATTATTTGTACCATTTGTAGTGTTGATTTATGTAAATGTGTGTATTATTTCTGTTGTAGCCACAGCAAGACGCCACAGTAAGATGAAGCACAAGCTAAACTTTACTCAACTTTTGTCCCATCGCTAGACACATCCACATCACAACTACCAATGAAAAATGAAAAATTAAAGGCATCTTCAGAGTTTACATTCTGCAGAAAGTAATTATATTAATGTGACATGAAGAAACAGTCAATGTGTAATTAATAAATGAGTTTAGATTTGTTTCTGTAATATGTTATACATTTTATCTGTGTATTAAAGGGTCCATGTGACTGAATTTTCTCTTTATTCTTTATACTATACTCTTTATCCTTTTCAAATAAAACATTAAATGATAAAAAGGTATTAATATTCAACATTCTGTTTCAAATCTGTGCTTTAAAATGTATATTAACCCTCTGGGGTCTGAGCTGTTTTCGGGCTCTTTCTGTGTTTTGGTATGCCCTGACATTTGTGCTTATTTCAGCTACTTAAAACATACCATTTGCCAACATATAAATTTGCTGTATTCAGCACAAACTCTGCTACAATAATATGTGAGCAAAATGGATGTACATGTTTGCATTTTATAGAAAAAAAATAATATGCGTGGTTAGTACGTTTTGGGAAAAAAAAATGTCACCGCAATAAGGCCATTTAACACATACTGAATAGTTGAAAACAATACTTTTGAGTTACTATTCTTGTAGGCTAGAATTTTTACTTCAAAATGAAGTGAAAATCATTCTGACCACTCTTTCAGAAAGATCAATATAACGATTTGAATTTCTTACATCAGTTTTTGGGTCATTACTGCTGTATGCGTGGGAGTGTTAATGCCCATGAATATTAATGTGATTTACACCTGGGGAGACTAAAGACACTCCCCCAATGTGCTAATGCCCCATCAAGGTGCTGTGAGGCAGCCTGAACTAAGAATGATTCGATGTATAAAAAGTTAAAAAGAACAGCATTTATTCAAAATAGAAATCTTTCCTAAGAACATAAAGACTTAAAGTCATTCATATCACTTAACACTTCCTTTCAAAAAAAAAAAAAACATAAAAAGACCAAACTTGTTTTTTTTTTATATAAAAAAATATATAAAATATTGCTTATATAGTGCTTATATAAATAAAAAAAGTGCATTCAAAGAATCCTAAAAAAACTATCACAGGTTAAAAAAAATTAAGCAGCATAACTGTTTACAACATTGATTTTAAAAAAAAAATATATCAGAATGATTTCTGAAGGCTGATGGTGACGATGTAAACACAACAAAACAAAAGCAAAAAACTGTTAGCACATTATCCAAAGTAAACTGATGGACTATTATGATTATAGATGCACAATGTATATGTTGATGGACAGAGAAACATCTATTGATGGGTAGACTGCGTAACCGCGAGTATCTGTTTATGGCTCATCGACCGCACGCATTTACTGATACACTCAATGAACGGCTGTACCTAATACAAATAAAACATCTCTAGTTAACTAGTAGATCATTCATTTAGTCCGCTCTTAAATAAGAGATCTAGAGCTAAAATGTTTTGTTTTTGAACTCAAGCTGAGCGCTCGTGTCCTGCTATCAGTGTCATGGATACAGTGAGTCTCTTGTGGCGGCACGCGCACAGAACGTGCTTTTCAATCTATTGCCATTGCGGACACTATTCATTCCGGTGAAATCACAAAATAAAATGCACACAAACGTGTGTCCTATATACGTGTGTGTTTGATATAGACTGTAACCACTGATGAACATATTCGGTTTTGATGAGAGAAAAAAAATATGCTAGTGGTGGATTCGAACCTGTAACCTCTAACACGCTTGGCAATTGATCTAACCACTAGACCACAGGAGAACTCAAACAAAACTTGCAGATCAATATATTTCACTAAATCATTACAAACAGTTATTTAAAAAGTTTACACGAGCGTATATGCCTACACGAACGTTGTGAGTTAATATTTACTATAGTCTGAAAATGCATTTGAGCTCTATGATCAGAAAAGGAATTATAAAACACTAAACTTACTCCGAACTTGTATCCTCGGGGTCAATCCGTTCTTCAAAATGCAACCGCTCGTCTGAGTTTCAAATTCCACTGAGAAAAAGGTTAATTATTCCCAGCTGTCCATAATCCTCTGAAGGAGTAACGTTAGCGTGCTTCCATCCCTAAAACGCGATGAACTATCAGTGAATCTCTGATGAAGAATCTTCATGTTGTTATGCAGTGATCGGGGGCGTGCCGCGTGTGGGATGCATATCGCCTATTTACCATGTCAAAAGCGCTGGGGGTGTGGCGGGCTCACCTAATTATCTTTAATGAAGGGAGAGCGAAAAAACTGTAACTCTCCTTGGTTTCAAACGGATTACATAAACTGGAAATATTTTAAAAAAAAAATAATTACTTCATTTGAAAGAAGAGAATCTCAGCTTCATAAAGAGACATCTCTCGTATCTCTGTGACAAGTATTGACAGAGTTAAAGTGAATGTTTCGGACGCGTTTCAGAACGGACCTCAAAGACAGAGAGAAGGGAAAACGCGCATCATGTTTATTTTTCTTTGTTTGACGAAAAGCACAACACTTTGTTTTTATTGTGAGTATCCACAAAAAAAATAGAAACTTAACAGGATCTAATGATGTACAACACTTATATTTAAGATCAAAATTAACAGAGTAATTTGATTCTCTTTTGCACTGATAAGGAAAAAATCCAGCAAAACGTGGGCACGCGGTTTTCGACCCCAGAGGGTTAAACAGGCTGAGTCACGTGATTTCAGCAAACGAGGCTTCGTTAGGTGAGGTCATACAATATCAAACGAAATTTGAAATTCTGATAATTTGATGGTAAAACAGTGGTTCTCAAACTTTTTTGATCACTCCCCCCTTTAAACCTTTAACAAAATCTGGCACCCCCACCTCAAACTACCAAATAAATTGGCACCTTCAACTCGGCGTCGCCTTCTCCAGAATCGCCGTTAACCTGTGGCTATTGTAACACCTGCTTTGCAAAATTGGTATAATTACCTTTACAGTCAGGGTTTTCTCAAAGATGTTGATTCACTATCACTCGAACGTGTGATCAACAAGTTCAATGGACCAATCAGAAGACACCAGGATCGAAGGAGACAAAGGTGCACACACATAAACTTTTCCAACCACACTTTTATGTATTTAGGAGAAGCAAATGATGATTAGAATTTAGTAAATAAAAATAAAACAACCAAATGAAGTTGACAAAATTCAATATTCCTTAAAGAAAGAAATTATACACAATTCAATGGCGTATTAAATTCAATTACCAAATAAAACAATTTCCCAAAGTAAATATAACTGTATCGACAAAGGATAAGTATCAAAAATGTAACCCTTCAATTCCCCTTCTCTTTTAGTTAATTTGGGTTTAGTTCTGAGTTGGCTTATTATTTAAAATCTTCTTCACTGACTTTTGACTCAATTAAATTCACTTAATTGACTGGTATCATTTGTTATATTCTTAGGTTTTGAATATACACCTTTAGTTTTGTTAGGAATTTTCCTTTCTTCAACCAAAATATCGATTACAGTTCCCTGATGAAGTGTAAATTAACTCAATGAATGTACAAAACCTTTCATCACCACACTACTAATGAAAGGGAAAAAAATATTCAGAAAGGTAAATATCTTATTAGATCAAATCATTACTCTCAGTTCACAGATTTTAGTTCAAACAATAACAAAATGTAACTTCTCTCTTTCCTTCTTGCCCTTAGAACTGTCCAGTCCAAGGAGAACCAAATACCTCAATCCTTAAGACAACAGAGAACAAAATCCTCCAGATGAATGAACTGTTGAAACGATGCAAATCCAAAGGAAAGTGAGAAACAAATCCAAGTTCGGTTGATTTACGGGTGGCTCACCATCTTTTTCCTTAACTCATCACGCGACTCGATGCATCCGCACCAAAGAACGAAGTCCACGGTATAGAACAAATACATGCAAAAACTGACCGATTCCTCTATTAATCAACTGTTCTTGTTCATGTGTTTATCTTTCCAGGTTTCAATAAACCACGATGAGCTGCTTCGTTAGCGTTAGCTTAATCTCCAGCATCTACAGATTCAACCGGACTTCACGCACGGTAAGTATCCAAACAAAGTTTCTCAATCGATGTAATTATAACAAACTTATTCTCAAATGAAAACTCTAAGATTTCTTGTAAATATTTCACAATTAATCTTCTAAAACACTTTCTCCTCTCTGTGTTCTATTTCCGTCTTTTTCTCTTGATCTGCGTCTATGTATTTTTTTCAATCTGCGTTGCTCACAGGGCGGAGTTAATGCTGCGGCCTGTTTTCCTGATTGGATGCCTAACATCTGCAGTGCTATTCCCAATTCTCATTAGTTGAAATCTGCTGCAATAATTTACATATCACTATATGAATAATAAAATGTATGATTTACATATTAAAATAAACTATTACATTGTCACAAGATTTTGTTCTATTTGCTGTCCACTCACATACATATTTGTGACCCCGCCTGTGAACCCCCGGCTAAAGTCGCAGAATCTAATTATAGGTAAAAGAGCCTCAAAGTAGTCATACACAGCAAAAACTCCAGTGTTAAATTAACTCTCCTGGGAGTTTATATGAGATGGTCCTCACTGCAGAACATGAAATCCACGGGGAGGAGTCGGATCTAGATCCGACTCCTCCCACCTTACATACCTAAACCTACCCAGCTCCACCCCTTATCCCTAAACCCACCCCTAAACCTACCCAGCTCCACCCCTTATCCCTAAACCCACCCCTAAACCTACCCAACCCCACCCCTTAATCTGGATCCGACTCCGCCCCCCGGATCTCGTGTACTGCAATGAGGTGCTACTGGTTTATATGGCTCCAGACTCAAGAGTGTAAAGTGTTAAAATATGAGTGTTAAATTAACACTCAAGAGTGTTAAAGTTAATCAGATAATTAAGTGAGTAATTGAGTGATGATTGAGCATTATTGAAGACACCTGATGTTAACAAGCAGAATCACTGAAGGAGAAAATCACAAATTGTAAGCCACCATTATGGAGATCAGTGTTTGATTTAGTTGGGCTCTTGACCCTTATATTTTTAACTTTAGATTTTCTTTGTCTGTTGTTATTGGTTTATAAATCAAAAAGCAAAGGGAAAAAGTGATCTGATGTTATTGATTTCTGTTATGATGCAAGCATCATATGAACTTGATGACTTGACTTATTAGCATCCTTATTTCTGACTTAGATTTATATTATTGATTACAGCATCTCTGATTCTATGTCAAAGATCCAGAATTTTCAATATAATACAAAGGATTTCTTAAAAATGATTTAAAAAGTCTTCTTTACGGCACACATAGACATCAAGATTCAATCTATGCATCTCAACAATGGTGACGAACAGATTTTTCAATTAGGAAATTCAGATTCAGATCATAATTTATTCACACTGCAATGCATGATGGGAGCCATTAATGAGTTGTGATTGGTGGTTGCCAGAATGCACTGCAACATGCTTTATTATTGTCACCATTGTTGAGATTCACAGTCTGATTATTGATGTCTGCATTTCTAAATAAGAATTACTTTGGAAAGTTTTTTTCTTTTTTGAGATATTTTGGATTGTATTAAAAACACTGAAAGTCCTATGCTGTGGAATCACAGAGCAGTTGTAATTAACAAGCTAAACTATCTCAATAAGTTTAGTTATCCAAGACCATCCAATCACTTTATGTATTTTTTCATCTGACTGATACAAAAGACAAACAAAACCTAAAGTTAAAAATATAAGGGTCAAGAGCCCAACTAAATCAAACACCGATCTCCATAATGGTGACGTACAATTTGTGATTTTCTCCTTCAGTGATTCTGCTTGTTAACATCAGGTGTCTTCAATAATGCTCAATCATAACTCAATTATTCACATAATTATCTCATTAACTTTAACACTCTTGAGTGTTAATTTAACACTCATATTTTAACACTTTACACTCTTGAGTCTGGAGCCATATAAACTCCCAGGAGAGTTAATTTAACACTGGAGTTTTTGCTGTGTAGCCATAAAAATGACAAAAATAGGTCATGTGTGTTTATTGCTGTAAATGATAGATTATTCCAAGGGTTTTGAGATTCAATACTCAAATTTTTATTTATAACATGATAAATACTAAAATTAATGATTTTATTGACACTACGTCTACTTTTGCGTAACAAAAAAAACAGGACGCGGCCCACGCGGGCTTCATTTCAATCGTATCCGGGTTTATTTCTCGGCGCAACAACACTTGCTGATTCTTATCATTCAGTTCAGAAACTTCTTTTTGACTTATTTTCTATTAGAAATAGTAAATAGACATTAATATCAATCCGCACGAGCGGCATTAGGTCAACACAATGAAAAAAAAATAATGCGACTTCAGCCGGGATCAGATGTCTGAGGAGATTTTTCGTGTCATCGCCAAACATTAACTTAAGAACAGCTTATGTGTGTTGTAGCTCATTATTCTGCCAATAATATTAATTTTATTTGTGTCATTTAAGTGTCAATAATATAACTCGTTTGTTGGAGTAACTGTTAACTGCGTCGTTTTGACATCTGATATGGCAGTACCGAAGCATTACCGAAGCATGAGCAGGAACGTAAAATAGCTGATTGCTTAAACAGCTTGTTGGATATTAATCTCAGTGAAATTGCCCAAATTATGATTTAAGCGGTTTTATAGCGGATTAACGTTATTTTCTGGAGGATATGGTGATGATGAACAGGACACAGTCTTTGACGAAACTGACGAGGAATTTGACGGTAAGTTTTTGTCATTATAATTTTTTAATGCTATGTAATATACTCAGTGTTCAGCCAATGTGATGCTAACACAGAATTCATCCTGTGATGCAAACATATAGTGGATTTAAATGTTTATTACATTTGTTTGTTGAAATTGAGTCAGTTTTTGAAATTAATTACGTTTATTATGTTTATTTGTTTGATTACACTCTGAAGCCATGACCATATAGCCATACCTGTTTCTTGTCCCTATGCCCTCCCCTTAATTAATCCAATCCAGTCTGATATTTTCATATAAAATGCTTCATTATCCATTTTAAATGTGGATTTAAAATGGATAAATCCCCCCACCCCCCATGTTTAGTTCTCCATTTGGGTCTCTTTCTTTGAATTGAAAAAATTCTCCTCGTTTTTTCAGGCAGTGACCAACATGATGAGGACGAGCCAGTTTTGGTGATTGAACCTAAAGCTATTAGTCTGGCGAATCTGAAGAGGAAACACCAACAAGAAGAATTTGCTTCTAATGCTGGAAGTCCAGATGTGAAACTGAAAATAAGTTTCTCTTGCAACTGCAAGTATTTCAATGCTGAAAAGTGTTCTTCATTTTTCAAAGAGGGAGAGTTGCTGTCACTCAGGATGAGTCATTTGGAGATGGACAATACTGTACTCTACATGGTACTTTTAGCGCAAATACGAAGTCACTTGCACTGTGGGGAAGAAACCGCTAAATCAAAAAAAAACTATCAGACTTTTGTGAATAGAATCTATGAGATTATTAAATATTTTGCATCTAGACAATTTTAGAATGTGTACAAAATTTGAGACTGATCTGTTAAAGGGATAGTTCACCCAAAAATTAGAATTCTGTTATTATTTACTCAGCCTCATGTTGTTCCAAACCGGTATGAGTTTCTTTCTTCTGTTTAACACAAAATAAGATATTTTAAAGAATGCTGGTAACCAGACAGTTGGCGGCACCCATTGACATCCATAGTGTCCCCCCCCCCCCCCTACTATAGAAGTCAATGGGTGCCGTCAACTGTCTGGTTACCAGCATTCTTTAAAATATCTTATTTTGTGTTAAACAGAAGAAAGAAACTCAAACTGGTTCGGAACAACATGAGGCTGAGTAAATAATGACAGAATTCAAATTTTTGGGTGAACTATCCCTTGAATTTTTTTTCTTTTTCTATTTTACTCCAGATTTACTCAATGTTACACCGTGGCCCAGTAAGAGAATGAGATTTTCTGCTGAAATGTTACATGTTAATTCATTGATATTGATATATTATTGATATTATATTTGCACTGATATTTCATTTTACTAATAAAGTTATACAAATCATTCAACTGAATTGACATGGTAATTGTTGCTACAATCAAGCTCTTGTGGTGGCCCCATTCGTTTCAATGGTTTTGTGCTTGTAGCTTTTTGGACATGCGCATCATAATAAATAGGCCTGTTTTACAAAACTTTAATAATTTTCCCTAAAATGTGTTATATATCACTAAAAAAGGGAGAATCTCAGCTTTAATGTGGTATATGGCACATATGGAGGATAATTATGGATCGAATGTGTTGCAGTTTTAAAAATAAGCTTTTTTTAAAATTGGAATTTCTCCAAAACATGATTTTCTGAGCCCGAAATTCAGCAAATCTTTGACATAGCCTTACTCAGTCAATATTAAAGATATCAAGGTTATATTTTCACAGAATGTTCTTTACATTATGTAGGATGATTTTATGTAGAAAACAGTGAATCACAAAAAAATGACTTTAGCTGGGTTTTCACAGGCAGGGTCACATTTAATTAAATATGTAATTAAATATATTTATATTTTGAGTTTCTTTAATTGTTTTAGAACAATTTACTTTAATAAAGACTGAAAATGTACTAATTTTTGTCTAGGTTACACCATCATTATACCCTAATAAAGGGCCTGACTTTTGTCTGTGTTTTAAAGAATTGTGTAAAGAATTGTGACTTTCAAACTTTACTGTTGACCTCGGGCCACTAAGCCCCAGGTAATGGTTCAGGGTGAAGACGTCAGCCAATAGCATGGCGTTTTAAAATGGGTTCCAACTGCATATAGCTACGCAATACGAAGTGAACGTTCTCGAAAGGTAACGTACTCGGTTACTAGCGTAACTCGGTTTCCTGAGAGTAGGGTACGCTTCAGTCGATTTAACCTGATTCTATGGCGAAATGGTCTGCTCATATAGGCATAAGCCACGCCCATTCTGGCGGGTTCTGACAGGCACTGGGCATGAAGCGACCTGATTGGAGTTGATTGGTGCTGAACCACTGTGTTTTACTGCTGTGATTATTCCAGCCTTCTCCAGTCGGTCCAGTTCTGCGTCAACTTGAGCTTTCATGGAAAAAGGCAGTGGGCGTGATTTACAAAAACGTGGGGAAATTTCAGGATTCACCAGTATCTTTGCCTTACGCCCACAGAGTGTGCCTAGTTCATCTTTGAACACCTCTGAGCACGAATCTAGTACCTCTTCAAGGGACTTTGCTTGTTGCACTGGACTGACATGTTTAATTTTTTTCCAGTTCAAGGTGAGCTTTTGTAGCCAAGTTCTGCCACACAGAGCTGGCCCCTCCACTCTTACTACTATTATGGGTAGCAATTCACATTGTTTTTCATAGCTCACATTAGCTTGAAACTGTCCCAACACAGGCATAGTCTCTCCTGTGTACGTTTGAAGCTTGACTCCGGCGACCTCTAGTGGCTCTTTTGAGAACGCAGCTTGGAATAGTTTCTCAGATATAAAACTCACGGCCGCGCCGGTATCAAATCTCCATCATAATTTCTTTTTCATTTACTTTAAATGTGTCTATGAATGACTTTTTGCCGTTCTCATCACTTAGTAGCGAAAACATGGGCAACTCAGCTTCCTCTACCCCCACATACTTTTTTTCCACAAAACATTTACTTTTCCCAGCTTCCATTTTTCCTCTGCAAGCTCCTTTGATGTGACCAGTTTTCCTACAATTATGGCATTTTGCATCCTTGAAATGACATACCTGAGGGCTGTGATCTTTGCCATGACACCAATAGCCAGGGCCGTAGCTAGAGCATTCGGGGCCCCCTGAAAAAGTATTGATGTGGGCCCGCACCAATATCATATACAGCAAAAACTCCAGTGTTAAATTAACTCTCCTGGGAGTTTATATGGCTCCAGACTCAAGAGTGTAAAGTGTTAAAATATGAGTGTTAAATTAACACTCAAGAGTGTTAAAGTTAATGAGATAATTAAGTGAATAATTGAGTGATGATTGAGCATTATTGAAGACACCTGATGTTAACAAGCAGAATCACTGAAGGAGAAAATCACAAATTGTAAGCCACCATGGTCAGGGGATCTCTGGATAATCCGTAATTCGTTTGTAATAATAAAACGAAAATACCGTTTTTCTGTTTTTTGTTTCAAAACGAAAAACCAAATAACCGTTTTTGGTGTCAGAATCAAAAAACGAAAAACCAATTAAAAACGGCCCGTTTTTCGTTTTTGGCGATCATTTTTATCGTTATTCCTTTTTGAACAAAAAATGAAGATAGTCTTTGAACTTCATTCAATTCGTTTTTCGTTTATAAACCAAAAACGGAAGTCACGTGGTCTATTCCTTTTTTGGAAGCGTTACTAACCGGAAAAACTTTCAAAATAAAAGTAGCTAAAGTTAGCGAGGTGATTGTAGACTAAAACTGAACTAACAGCATTTTTTAGTACAAGTACAGTAGCACTGGGTGTTGAAAAAACACTTTAGTTAACTGAAATAAAAATTAAAAATAATAAAATAATAACTCTGGCTGTTAGGGAGAATTAAACATTTGTAAGACCATTGGTGACCTGTAACTTCCGATTAAGACAAGTGAACTCAGGTAGCAGGTAGCCTATTTATTTATAAGTTTCTATTATTTAATTCACATTTTAGTTTTGGAACATATTATTATATTATAGCCCTTCTTGCTATGTGGAAGCTCAACCAGCAGAGGTCTTTCTACCCCCTCCCCTTCAAGCACTGCTACCAACAGAAGCCAATCACTGAGTTTGAAGGGTGTGCAGAACTTCACCTTCCAGCTCCTCTTTATATGGCACTATATCTGATAAACACTCTCAGCTTCCACCATCTACTGTTACACCTTCTGTGTCAAAACAAAACTCTTCCAAAACAAATCTATAAAGTTGTATTCTTTTTATTTTCCTTTGCATTTTTCTACAGTGTAATATAGCCTACTTATTATGTTAGTTAAGTAGATGAAATATTTTTTATGCAGCTTGTAGTTCTCATAGTTAGGCCTATGTAGACTTGTGTGTGAAAGCATTACTCAGTCTAAAATGATCTCTAGCTCTGGGACTTTCAGATCTTTAAGTGCTTTTTTGGGTTTAATTCTGTTTGATGAACCACCAGGGAAAGGCAGTGCTCTGTACTCTTGGTTCTAGTGTAAAGTAAAATAAAAGTTAAATCATTTAGTTTTTCTCCCTGGTACTCATCTCAGGACCTTCCAGATTTGACCCAATAGAAGCTGTGAGCCTGTCCACTATGTGCAGGGTTTAACCCTCTGGGGTCGGCCGTCACGCGGCCGTGATCTGCTCACTTTTTTTCTCATCAGTGCAAAAGAGACTCAAATTACTCTGTTGATTTTGATCTTACATGTAAGTGTTATACATCGTTCAAAACTGTTAAATGTCTTCTTTTATTTGTGTACACTCATAATAAAAACAAAATGTTGTGTTTTTCGTAAAATAAAGAAAATGAACATGATGCGCGTTCTGCCGTCTCTCTAAATGTAAAGCTCATTCTGAAACGCGACAGAACATGACCTGTAACTCAGCTAATACTTGTCACTGTGACATGAAACATATGTCTTTACAACACTTTGAGTCTCTATTTTTAAATGATGTAAATCATATCAAAAACAAATATTCTCTGTTTAAGTAATTCGTATGAAAGCAAGGACGTACAGTTTCTCCAGCCTGACCTCATTAAAGTTAATGTGACCACGCCCGCGCGCAACAGCTGCTCGCATACTAATGAGCCATGTGGAGGAACGCAAACTGTTAACGACCTCAAAACAGATAATCCGCGACTTCAGTCTTCAGTCCTGCTCTTCACGTGTGCTGTGCTGTTTATCTTGGATTTACATCAGACGAGTTAGAAGAACACAATTTGATTATAAGAAGGATTTATAAGGTAAGACATGTCTTTGTTAGTAGCATGTTAGCAGCATGTTATTGTTGCATAAACTTGTAGCTACTAGTTAAACTGGTGCCAGACTAAAATGTACGTTATGAAATGTGATTGGAGTAAAACATGAAGCCTAATGCTAAATGTATATACATAAAAACATATGTTTGATAATTAAACAGCACGATACAGAAGGCTCGTATGATTGTGAATATTATGTTTAGACTTGTGTTTATTGTGTTTGTGGATATCTGCTCACACGAAGGTATGTATAATTATGTAAGAATATGCGATCGAGCCGGACCAAAAAACTATGAAACGTTATATAACTCGATCGCATTCAGTAAATGTTTGCACGCGCTGAGTTTGAGTCACGCGCGCTGTGGGTTTGAAAAGCAAAACAAACCAATCATTAGGCTTTATGGTTTTACTCCAGCAATCTCATCTCATAACGTTGTAACGAATGGAAACGTTTTAAGTAACATGATAATCCATATAGTTTTCTCTAATGTAGTGTTACTGAACTTTTTAGTGATTTATAGGCTGCCTAGCTGCTACAGGCTATTGTTATTATTTCATGCAGCCCTACATATGCCTACAACTACAAGGCACAACATATATTGGGAGTTCATATATGTAGTATATGTATGTATTTAGTAAATTTCATAATTTGAACCAGACAAATCTAAAATAGTTTCTCCTAATATCAGCATGTTCACAGCTGTTTTTTTGTTTTCTAAAAAAGGTTTTTACAGGGACCAGCACTGATGAGTCCAGCTGACATTCACGTGAGTCTCTGTACATGAACATGGTGAAAAATCAAACACCTTGGAGATGACAGGTATGTAACCTATATGTTTTAGGAATGGCACAAAGCTGTGTGACTGTCCAAGTCTCTGTCTTTAGATCAGTGTGTTTTACTAATGTGCTTTTTTTGCGAACAATCCGTTCATTGTGTAGCCTATCTCTAAATGCGTGCTGTCTATATGGGCCATAGATACTCGCAAATGTTCAGTTTTAGTTAGCCTATGACACTAATTATCATGCTTACTGCCTTATGCACTGTGAATACAGGTGTAAATGTTTGAAATGTAGCGATGTGTCGATCGCGAACGATCCGTTCATTGAGTGTACATAATAAATGCGTGCGTTCTATATGGGCCATCAACAGATACTCTGTTGTATACATAATGTATGCTAACAGTTATTTTGTTTTGTTTTTAGGAATGTGGCATCATGCTCTCCTTCTCCAGCACCTCGCAGAGGGACACGCAGGTCTCGTTCAGTTCTCAGTGCGATCGAGAATAATACTGAGTAAGTGCATAGACGTAATATCGTTTACATCGTCATAATGTAAAAGTTCCTATTATTGTGTGAAATTAATCCATGGTAATTAGTGATTGATAAGCGTAATAATAATACAGTTTCTTTGATTGTGTTATCAGCATGCATTCTATATGGGCCATCAACAGATGTTGTTGTTGTTGTTGATACTTTATTGATCCTTTGCAGGAAATTATATTGTCACGGCAGCTTTAACACTCAATAACAAAACATAATACAAAAAAAAACAATAATACCTATATAGAATATTCAGTAACAGATGCATATTCAGTACAGAATATTCAATAACTCTGTTGTATACATAATGTATGCTAACAGTTATTTTGTTTTGTTTTTTAGGAAATTGGCTGCATCACGTTCTCCTTCTCCAGCACCTCGCAGAGGGACACGCAGGTGTCGTTCAGTTCTCAGTGCGATCGAGAATAATACTGAGTAAGTGCATAGACGTAATATTTTACAGATGAAATGTAGCCTAATTGTGTTTACATCGTCATAATGTAAAAGTTCCCATTCTTGTGTGAAATTACAAATATGTCTTTTTTAAATCCATGGTAATTAGTGATTGATAATGATAATAATACAGTTTCTTTGATTGTCTTATCAGCATGCTCACACTTTTTCTTTCTTCTTTTTTTATAACAGATGTGACAATGTCCAAGCACCAGTTCCGAAGAGAGCCAAGGCAAACAAGCAGACGAGCAACATGCAGTCCACGCTGTCATGGAAAACAGAGACCGATGTTGACATGGTTCCACAGACACTGCGAT
Organism: Chrosomus eos; assembly: GCA_036326025.1. Taxonomy (NCBI): domain Eukaryota; kingdom Metazoa; phylum Chordata; class Actinopteri; order Cypriniformes; family Leuciscidae; genus Chrosomus; species Chrosomus eos. The sequence goes on from JAZAVI010000043.1 coordinate 155,518, forward strand.
TTCTTCCTGCACGGGAAACTGGACCGCAACTGAGCTCTGTAGACTCGCATTCGCCCATGAGTCTATTCAAACAGTTTTTTAAACCTGCGGTAGTTTTTTTTTAGTATTCTTTGAATAAAAATATTTTTTTTATAAAAAAAACAAGTTTGGTATTTTTATGTTTGTTTTTTTGAAAGGATGTGTTAAGTGATAGTAATGACTTTAAGTCTTTACATTCTTAGGAAAGAACGTAAATTCTATTTTGAATAAATGCTGTTCTTTTTAACTTTTTGTTCACCAGTGAATCATTCTTTGTTCAGGCTGCCTCAAAGCACCTTGATGGCCCATTAGCCATTGGGGGAGTGTCTTTAGTCTTCCCAGGTGTAAATCACATTAATATTCATGGGAATTAACACTCCCACGCATACAGCACTGCTGACCCAAAAACTGATGTAAGAAATTCAAATCGTTATATTGATGTTTCTGAAAGAGTGGTCAGAATGATTTTCACTTCATTTTGAAGTAAAAATTCTAGCCTACAAGAATAGTAACTCAACAGTATTGTTTTCAACTATTCATTATGTGTTAAATGGCCTTATTGCAGTGACATTTTTTTTTCCAAAACGTACTAACCACGCATATTATTTTTTTTCTATAAAATGCAAACAAGTACATCAATTTTGCTCACATATTATTGTAGCAGAGTTTGTGCTGAATACAGCAAATTTATATGTTGGCAAATGGTATGTTTTAAGTAGCTGAAATAAGCACAAATGTCAGGGCATATCAAAACACCGAAAGAGCCCCAAAACAGCTCAGACCTCAGAGGGTTAAGGACTGATGATAGTATCAAGACTGGCCCATCACCTACCATTACTCTCTCTTCAAATAAATGCTGGACTGGGACAAAGCAGCACAGCACTCCTTCCTCCGGCACCAGAAAAGGGCCTTGTCACTTTCAGATATTTACATCATGGTTTATGGTAAGCCACATCTTTGAATTGTGGTACTACTTTTGTGGAATTGGATATTGAAATAAGTGTTTACTAAGACTAATTGTGACATTGGTTCTACAAGTGCGGCACCCACTAGTAATGCTTCTGTTGGAAATAGTGGGACACAAGAAGTGCCACTAAATGGAGTGTAATGGAAACTGTTAAAAGGAGTGACCAGGGCACAAATTAGTGTTTTTTTTTCTTTATCATCAGCCCAACAAACAATACTACTATTATGTTTATGGTAAAAATTTAACATTCACCCAAACAATTTTTTTTGTTGTTGTCACATGTAGTATTCTTTATGCTTTTCGGCCCAAATGGACCCGAATCATTTAAATATATATATTTTTTTAAATCATAGCTTCATCGGAATGGTCTGAAATTTGGTGACTTTGATGGTACTTGGTATGAACACCTAAAAAAATTGGGGACAGGATTTGAATAATCTTTTTTGTGTACAATCTATACAAATCAGCCACGATCCAGAAAAAAAGCACACAACAGTGAAGGGGTGAATCTATAAAACATCAAGAGTGCAAAACACACACACACACACACACACACACACACACACACACACACACACACACACACACACACACACACACACACACACACACACACACACACACACACACACACACACACACACACACACTTTTATACACGTAAACACTAATAAATTCAGATTACATATGTGTTTTGCATTTTTAAAATGCTCAGTTTGTCCACCAGATGGCATCCATCTCATTTCAAAAATTGCTTTCATGAGGCCTAGGCTTGACTCTAAAATGAAATGCAGCTTTAAAGAAAATATATATATATTTTTTTTTAAATAGTTTTCTATTATATTCAATGGGGGGAAATGGGTCATAATTGTTGCATAAATATTAATTATAAATCATTTGATTATCTCAAAACACCAAAAAAGAAAAGAAAAAATATTATAAAAAACAAGTAAAAAAAAAAAAATTATGATTTTGTTTTAATAAATATGAATTCAACCCTTCCGGCCCATTTGGACCCGAAGGTCCTGAGTGTGACTCTGAAACGAAGGACCCCAGAGGGTTAAGTTATTTATTTAAATGTATTGTTGTTATTCTAGTTCTCATGGCTGTGCTGTGTTTATTTAATTTGCTTGACTGTTTCTTCTTTTGATTCTCTCTCAGTTGTTTTCTTACGTTAGCTGTTTATTGCTGTTATTTGGCTGGTTGTCTCTTGGTTTTGTGTTTGTTTGTCTTTTCTCTTCCTCAGGCCCCCATCCCCGTTCTCTTACTGGTGTTGTCATTTCTCTGTGGTGTCTGTTCTGTTGTATGGTGTCTGTGGCATCCCCAAATCAATTTATAATTAAATAAATAATAAAACAAATGAGTATAGTAATACTCTTGTTAAGTGTAAAATGTGTCTGGCACAACATGTTATCCAGCTCCTCAGGCTGTGGTGCAGCACTGACTAAACAACCTTCATCGCAAGTGGTCCAGGACAAGGCCCCTGCCATGAGTAAAGCAATTCATCAGTTTCCAATATGATGGTTCAAATTTCAAAAATCTCACTTTTATTTTACTTTACACAAGTACCAAGAGTACAGAGCACTGCCTTTCCCTGGTGGTTCACCAAACAGAATTAAACCCAAAAAAGCACTAAAAGATCTGAAAATATTGACTGGGTAATGCTAGGTTTTACACGGTCTACATAACTAATGAGAACTACTAGCTGCATAAAAAAATATTTCATCTACTTTACACTGGAGAAAAATGCAAAGGAAAATAAAAAGTATACAAATTTATAGATTTGTTTTGGAAGAGTTTTGTTTTGATATAAACACAAGTCAAAAGGTCAAACCCTTGTTGCCTGTTGTGCACAGAAGGGGGTAGAGGGACCTCTGCTGGTCGAGCTTCCACATAGCAAGAAGGGCTATAAATATGTTACAAAACTAAAATGTGAATTGAATAATAGAAACTTACAAACAAATAGGCTACCTCCTATCCTAAGATACATATAAAATGAGTTCACTTGTCTTTATCTGAAGTTACAGGTCACCAATGGTCTTACAAATGTTTAATTCTCCCTAACAGCCAGAGTTATTATTTTATTAGTTTTAATTTTTATTTCAGTTAACTAAAGTGTTTTTTCACACACAGTGCTACTTTAGTTGTACTAAAAAACGTTATATTAGTTCAGTTTTAGTCTACAATCCCCTCGCTAACTATAGCTACTTTTATTTTGAAAGTTTTTCCGGTTAGTACCGCTTCCAAAAAAGGAATAGACCACGTGACTTCCGTTTTTGGTTTATAAACGAAAAACGAATTGACTGAAGTTCAAAGACTATCTTCATTTTTTGTTCAAAAAGGAATAACGATAAAAATGATCGCCAAAAACGAAAAACGGGCCGTTTTTAATTGGTTTTTCGTTTTTTGATTCTGACACCAAAAACGGTTATTTGGTTTTTCGTTTTGAAACAAAAAACAGAAAACCGGTATTTTCGTTTTATTATTACAAACGAATTACGGATTATCCAGAGATCCCCTGACCCACCATTATGGAGATCAGTGTTTGATTTAGTTGGGCACTTGACCCTTATATTTTTAACTTTAGATTTTGTTTGTCTGTTGTTATTGGTTTATAAATCAAAAAGCAAAGGGAAAAGGTGATCTGATGTTATTGATTTCTGTTATGATGCAAGCATCATATGAACTTGATGACTTAACTTATTAGCATCCTTATTTCTGACTTAGATTTATATTATTGATTACAGCATCACTGATTCTATGTCAAAGATCCAGAATTTTCAATATAATACAAAGGATTTCTTTAAAATGATTTAAAAAGTCTTCTTTACGGCACACATAGACATCAAGATTCAATCTATGCATCTCAACAATGGTGACGAACAGATTATTCAATTAGGAAATTCAGATTCAGATCATAATTTATTCACACTGCAATGCATGATGGGAGCCATTAATGAGTTGTGATTGGTGGTTGCCAGAATGCACTGCAACATGCTTTATTATTGTCACCATTGTTGAGATTCACAGTCTGATTATTGATGTCTGCATTTCTAAATAAGAAGTACTTTTGAAAGTTTTTTTTTTTTTAGATATTTTGGATTGTATTAAAAACACTGAAAGTCCTATGCTGTGGAATCACAGAGCAGTTGAAATTAACAAGTTAAACTATCTCAATAAGTTTAGTTTACATGATTATGTCAAAGCATATCCAAGACCATCCAATCATTTTATGTATTTTTTCATCTGGCTGTATTAACTCAGATACAATAAACAAACAAAACCTAAAGTTAAAAATATAAGGGTCAAGAGCCCAACTAAATCAAACACCGATCTCCATAATGGTGACGTACAATTTGTGATTTTCTCCTTCAGTGATTCTGCTTGTTATCATCAGGTGTCTTCAATAATGCTCAATCATCACTCAATTATTCACATAATTATCTCATTAACTTTAACACTCTTGAGTGTTAATTTAACACTCATATTTTAACACTTTACACTCTTGAGTCTGGAGCCATATAAACTCCCAGGAGAGTTAATTTAACACTGGAGTTTTTCCTGTTTTATACTGTACAAAAGATGACCATAAAGACCCACATATAACTGAAGATGCTGATGATTTTTAAGACCTTTATGTTTAAAAACTAATAAAAACCAACAAAAAGTTTAAAAAAATGTATTATAAAAATTTTTAAAAAAGTAACAGCAAAATAATGTTTTTCATTCAGTCTATTATAATTCATAAATCAAAGAGTAAACATTTAGAAATTGACAAGAATGCAGTCAACTTAAAAAAAAAAAAAATAATGTATTATCTTATTTTTTAAGCTAATATGGAACTGGTAATATTATTATTTAAAGCTAATAAATGTATTCATTCAAGTGCAGTGTGGTGTTTTCTTGATGTAATAAATACATCATCAGCGAGCAGGTCAGGTGCGTAATGCAATGCGTCATGACTCGTATACATTTTTTATCTCTATTTACAATAGTGTAAAAAGACAGGAATTTTGACCACGTTATCTTTCGGTCGATTGTGGTGCACACCGTGCGCACCGATAATGAAAAGTGACAGTACCCGGCAGTCTGTAGACCAGGGGTCGGCATTATTTTTAATATTTTCTGGCCCGCCGGATTATTTTGGAAGTCCGTTTTTTTAAGAGTAAGAGTATTTCATTTGTATCCATAGGCCTCCGTGTAGCTGGCCCACCATCTATTGGCTAAAAGAAAAATTGGCCCGTGGCCAAAGTTACTTACCGTCTGAGTAAGGGGAGGCTGCAGACCTGGAGCCGGCAGATATACGCCCCTGGCAGTTTTACGCCCCTGGCAGTTTTACGCCCCTGTTGTTCCTGATGCGTCCAGAAGGGGGAGGCTGTACAGCGACACGGATTGAGTTACGGTATGATAGTAAATAATCTTCCTTTTTATTATTATATTAATACATTTATTTATGTTGTATTGCAAATGAAAGGATACAAGACATTAACAGGGAGAAAAATAAATAAAAAATAACAAGGGGGACATCAAAAGAGATTGAATTGGTACACAAATCAATACAATTTTACATTTTGTCAATATAAAAAAATAAAGGTAACAGACTTTACAACAGACTCTATGATATTATTTATTTTAGAAACCTTTGAGTTTAAAGGTTTTGACATTTTCTTAAATGAAGGAAAAAGGGACTTTATATCAGAGGAGAATATTCTTAAATCAGTTGAATGATTCTGTCTTTATGAAGATGAATTTTGAAGACAAAGTAATAATACGTATAATCAAAATTTTTATCGTTAGAATGAAAATCTGACAAAAAAATAATAGATTTTGTCATTTGTATGTTATATAATCTGCTAAAGTTATTGTTGTTTAGCAATGATGCAACATTTATTATTTATAAACGATTAGCTTGGTAGATATCAATTCATTTCTATATCAATGGATGGGTCTATAATTTATTTTTCGAGAGACAAAAAGTTCTTGACGGTCAGGTTTATGTTCTATCTGGCTTAAACTTAGCTAACACGTGTATGTTTAGCTGCCCCTAGTCTTCTATACTCACTTTAAAATTAATTTTCTTTTGTTGCCTGTCTTTATCGTGTATGAGATGGCCTCTTCTGGTAAGAGACCCTGTTTACTCCTTGCATTAAAACATACTCCATATGGTTTCTGGGGCAACATTACAGTAGATATTGGAAATATATTAACTTGTTTTTTATGGTGTGAAAACACAAAAGACACATTTACAGGCATATATGTATACATGTATGTAAATCTCTCGAAGTAAAGAGTTGAACTGCACACTCACTCAAATATTTTTATTATTTCCAACATCATTTCTTAAAATAGCTTACTGGTCTGGACTAGGATATGTGCACTTAATGTGGGTTTTATCATACTCTGTCTTTACCAAATTCTTCTTAACGTACATTTCATAAAGGTGTGTGTTTGCTTTAGCTATAAGAAAATGAAAATCTCTCTCTAAACTTATAAACACCCATCTTTTTTTACAACTTAAAAAATACACAACTTACGGAGACATACATGGACATGGTTTTAATGTCATTTTCAATTTTCTCTGCACAGTCCATCATTGGTGGCCAAAAGAAATCAAAGTGGCTTGAAGTTGATACTTTTTCCACTATTGTTCCACCAACAAGTGCTTGTGCCGTTGAAGATCAGGAGCAAATTGATGCAATCCACACACACACACACACACACACACACACACACACACACACACACACACACACACACACACACACACACACACACACACACACACACACACACAATATCACCATGGATGTCCTTTTAAAAAAATAGTTAAAGAAGAGGGGCAAACCATAGGGGAGTCATCATAATTCATAAATGTTGTTAATAAAAAAAATTATGAACAACAATGTTGTGTCTTTCTTTTAAATGGCCCTTGGAATTTTAGAAAAGGGATAAATTGTGTTTGTCTTCATAAAATGCTGTGTATGACACTGTTTTGTAGCTGTATGATGACCAATAAAGAATATTACTACAGCTAATCAAGGATCCATATGATTACACCGTATACTGTACGTCTAATGGGCTAAATTTGGTTAGTATCTAAATGCAACTATAAATTCACAACAACATATTTCACTCAGTCTTCCATATAAAAACCTACGGTGAAAAGGCCTATAACTGCAGTAGGTCATATGCGTGTCATAACAGTTGATCCAACTGTGTATTTTTAATTTTTCGATTCACAAAAACCCAGTCTTCTGTAGGCTGAGTGAAGAGAGTGAAGCCCATGTGAATAGCTACAGATATTTTAATCCGTGCAGATCTACACTGTAACGTTTATTTAAATGAACAAAAAACGAAAAAATTGTCTATGGTCTTGTTATCAATGTGTAAGAGTTGATTTAATTATGTTATTTCACAATATATCCCCCTACTGGACGCATCAGGAACAACAGGGGCGCAAAACTGCCAGGGGCGCAAAACTGCCAGGGGCGTATATCTGCCGGCTCCAGGTCTGCAGCCTCCCCATATAGTACCGTCTTACCGACCCCTGCTAGACAGTAGTGTACTTATTCCCAGCGAAATAACAATACAACCTGTTTTTAATAACGTCTTGATCGACTCGGACACAACAACTCTCCTGGCCTCCCTCTCCTTATTTTCATGGCGTTTCTGGTACCCGGATTTATGTTTTCTTTTCCCTGGCATTTTTCAGTCAGTCAGTCTCCTGCTCTTCCACCAAGTTCATCGTTAACTTCAGGCAACTCTGATTGGTTCTGTTCACGAGCTGGGGTGGGACATACCATTTTATTGGATCCATCTGATGTTTGTCACTGACTGAATAATTAATAAATACTTTTGATCGGACTAAACCATTCTTAGGGATGTAAGAGAAGCAGATTTTTGGAAAAAATATTTAACCAAATTGCATGTTTTTGTGGTTTTCATTAAAATCTCAGGCATAGGCCTACAACTAATTTAAATATTATAATTATTCATACAACAGGGGCCTATAGTATAACTGCTGGATTTTGTGGGGCCCCCTGGGCAGCGCTGCTCACGCATTCACTTTATGCACTACACTCGAGCGCGAGTCAAGCCCTCTGAGCTGCTGTGTGTCTTTCTCTCTCCATACTCAAACGCACCTGCAAACGTCAGATTAGATTCTGAAAACTGTCGCCATTGGCGGCTTCGTTGCGGATTCCACTTATGAAACAGTCACACAATGCCTCGTCCAGCGTTGCTCACAACTCACAACTCACAGCACACTGTTTCAGCTCCGCTGCATAATCCGTCACCGTCTCATCAGCTCTTTGATTGCAATGATTCAAACGGAATCTTTCCGCAATCAGCAACGGCTTTGGCTCAAAATGATTCTTTGAAGTGTCCATGATGTCTTTGTAAGACTTATCCTTTGTCTTCTCTGGTTGTACCAAGTTCCTCAGTAAACCGTAGGTAGTTGCTCCCATCACACTCAACAGGGTCGCTGGCGTATGTTTCACTGTTTGTCCTGGCGTATGTCGTTCTCCTCGAAGAACTGTTTCAGCCGTTCAATATAAGCCGACCAAGAACCAACTCGCTTATATTTCCAATAAGCGCCATAATGTGAACAAAACTTTATCCTCGTCACCAATTTTTCAGTGAGGTATCAATTCGAAAGAATACACGTGAGACGGATGTCGTTTGACCACAGCTTTTTCATCCCTTCACCCAACCCTGACAGTCAACATTTAACCAATCAAACGGCTTTTGAAAAAGCAGCAAAACAAGCCTCAAAAGTTATTAAAGATGCAACAGCACATTCGTATATATTTTTGATCTGAATGGCTGTGCATTTATTTGTGCATTAAATTACAGGATGTGTATGTGTTTAGTTAAAAGTGAGCTTAGAAAACCATGTATAATATGTGTATATTGTGTTGGATAATGGTAAATTGCAGCATGTATTTTTGGGAAGTAGCTCACCAGGCACACTTTTGTAGCATTTATCAAAACTGTGGTGAGAACAAGACTGGTTTTATAGAGACGTTCAATCTCTTTCCCAAGTTGAGCTGACTGAATCAATAAGGATGTTATTTTTATCACATGGATCCTTGTAGAAGTTTAACCAGCAAACGTATGAGCATCTTAGTGGCCATTTCTTCTTCACATCCTCTCGCAGTAATAACATCAGACGCCTCATATCCGTTTACTGACAAACTGATGACAACGCTTGGTCAACCACATACATCAGTTACACAAAAGAGTAGAAACAAGTTTACCTGAGATAACTGTGCAGATGATAAATTAGAGTTTTCTATTGTTGCATGAAATTAATTATTTCAGAACTTTCAGGCGCATTTTTGTTATTCAAATAAATAACTTTGTCTGCAGCGCGAGTCAGACTAAAGTCTCACTAGTTAAGCTTCTGTGGTTATGTCATAGGAAGTGAAACCTTCCTCTGTTTTTAAATGTGGACAAGACGACGCGTACATGCATTGAAAGAATTGTAACCTAAAAATTTGCTTTATGTGGTAACATCTAAAATAATTGACGGGTAACATGCACATAGTATTGATAATCATTGTTACAAATTGCAAAAAATTATAAACGCATGCCGTGAATATACACTCATGTTTATAGTGACGAAACTTCCACGTGTGTGTGTGTGTGTGTGTGTGTGTGTGTGTGTGTGTGTGTGTGTGTGTGTGTGTGTGTGTGTGTGTGTGTGTGTGTGTGTGTGTGCAACAGGAAACACCAACAGTGACCATCAGTTTGCCTTTTATTGAGCTTTCACAGCTTCTGTTAATAATAGATCTGCGTAGGCCATTACACGTCAGCAGACTTTTATATTTAAGACTTTAAGAAGGGGTTTTTTTCGTATGTTTACTGTGTCTAGAAAGTCAAGCTTATATGTGTTGGTATCTTGGATTTGACATCGAAATAAAACCTGGAAAAAAACAGGATGTTTTTAGGATTTAAAAAAATATAAAAGCCAGAAAAAAACTTTTTAAATAATATCTGTAAGATAGAAAAGAGGAAATGACGCAGTTCTGGTTATAAATGAGGCTTGTGGTCTTGAAATCTTCCTTATTTCTCCTCAAGTGTCAGTTGGTGACAGCAGATGAGGTGTCCCGCTCTACGGTATGACCCGTTTATTATCTATTTATGTTTGTTTGTTTGATTGATTGATTAAAGAAACATAAATATTTTGAATAATTCTATTGTGGTCTCATTGATGTCACATTGACAGTGTTGCTTAATGATAAAGAACACAAATATTGATTATGCGTGTTGTCTGTCAATCTCATCTCATTATTGGACTGATTTGTTGTAGGTGTTGCTATGGTGATGTCAGTCAGAACGGCTCCTCTTCCTCTGATCTTTCTCCTCATGATTCAAGGTAAGTCTCTAATGTTTATCTGCGTGTACTGTTCAGTGCTTTGCTGTCTTGTGTTTCCATTTGCCATTATTTAATACAGTAGAATGTTGTTCATTGCTCATTGGTATTGAAAATGTTAATTTAGTTTGATTAATTATATTCAAAAAGGAATAATAATGATCTTTCTGTCATTGGAGAAATATAAGCATGAAGTACCACCTCCATCTTTGTCTTTCCTTATTAATGTAATGCTAAGATATCATCATTATTTTGCTTTTCTGGGCAAATATTTATTTATGATATTAATTGTAGCATAATATCTAATTAATTTGATTCATATTTTCATCTTTAGACAGTTTTCATGCTTCTGTATCAGATTTTAAATTCTGCTTTTCCTCAACAAACTCAAGACATTTAAAGAGCAAATATATTCTATTAGAAACTGCTGCTTTGTTTAATATACATTTTGTTTTTCAGGAGTTTTCAGTGATGAGGATGATTGGAAAGTGAGTTACAGACATTCACACATCTGTGCACTAAAGGACTCAACAGTGATAATGAGATGCACTTATACATACCCTACTGGATATCAGATCATGAAAGTGTTCTGGACCAAAACACTTGTAGATCCTCGAGATCTGTCTGAGGATCCTGAATACAGTCAGAGGCTTCAGTATCTGGGAGATAAACAGCAGAACTGCAACATCAGACTGAGTCATGTGACACTGAAGGATTCACACATGTACTATTTCAGATTCATCACTGATAAAGACAAATATATTGGTTATCCTGGAGTGACTCTTACTGTCACAGGTGACTTTGATGCGGTTTATCTCTTCTTCTGTGCATTATGTTGAATAATAATCAGTGTATGACAGCAGCACTAGATATAATGTGTGTGTTGTGTTCAGATCTTCAGGTGGAGTCTCCTGAGAGAGTGACAGAGGGAGATTCAGTCAGTCTGACATGTAAAAGCAGCTGCGCTCTGACTGACAGAGCAACATTCATCTGGTACAGAAACTCACAGAAGATATTAACTGAGAGTAAATTCAGTAACAAACTCTCCCTCAATCCAGTCAGAAGAGAGGATTCAGGCAGATATAGCTGTGCTGTAGACGGACACACTCACATCTCTCCTGATGTTCAGCTCAATGTCATGTGTGAGTACAGATTTTTCATTATTTGAACAAATAAAAATGATGTGTAATGTGTAAATCTCAAACATTATTTCATGATTAGCACATCACCTGTGGCACTTTATAAACATTATTTCCACATCCCACCTAATATTTCCTAGGATCACCAAATGACATCTTAGGGTATTGTGTGTTCAGTTTAATAATTATAGACTATGGCTATACCTCCACACTTAAAAGAGGCGTCAATCTGAGAATAGTGCTCAAAAACAACATGTATGTGTTTAGATATTGAAAAGGTCCATGGCAGCGTCTGGAAGAACAGCTTGGTCTGTTGTGTGTGAGCTTTCAGATCGGCATCACACATAGTGTGAGAAATTATACAAATGAAACACTTCCTGATCGATTTCATGTTGGTACTTAGCCCTTCCTTACAGGGAGTTCACCCAAAAGTGAAAAGTCATTATTTCCTCACCTAATGTTGTAATGCCGTATTACCTTCTTTCTTTCTTCAGACCACAAACTCAGAAATTCAAAATGAATTAATGAATAAATGTCCTGCTCACGCTCCTCCACATAATTAATGGCAGTGAATCATAACTACAGTGGCCGAGAGAGCTCAACGTGCTGCAACTGAAGAAAACGCATGCAATTAGAAAAAAACACCCGCAAATTAAGAAAACATCATCAGTTTCACAACACACGTGTGCTCCAAATACTCACAACACAACCAAATACAGAAACGCACTGCAAGTAACACAGACCACAATAAAAATGTGGAAATGTTTCCAGGGGAACCAAATACGTGATAAACCCGGCTGGGATGTGCTTATTGCTCAAAATTCTACTTTATTTTATTTTATTTATTTAAACTTGTTTTCTTTTTTTACATTTTTATGACATTCAACTTGTATACAATATACAAAATGTATTAACAATATGTTCAATGTCATCAGAATAGGCTACAAATGAGAAAAGAACAATGAGCTGAAAACTAAAATAAATAAATAAAAAAGATAGAGAAGAACATTGATAATCTATACATTAGTATACACTGTGGACATACACTGTACAAATTGTTTCATGTTATGTTTAAATTTCATAAAGAAAAGTTTCATTAGAAATGTTAGGTAATGTAGGGTCAAAAGTTTTAAAGTTTAGACACTGACACAGATATATAACGCATATTTTAAAAGCTTTTTTGTAAACAAAAATAAAAAAATATATATTTACTTGCAAACGTTATGTTAACAGCATTATATTTCTATATTTTCGTCAGAACAGCTTCAGCTGATGGACAACGTGCTCCGTTGTCATGGGAACATCCTAGGTGAAAATGAGGAAATTACGCTGTCTTTCGTTGCTCCCTTCATCAAGTGCTTTCCAAACGGCTGTATAAATGGCACACTAGTGCCCTGCTCACTCCAAAGTCCCACTTGAAGAGCTCTGCCGTCTGCCCTTCGAAGAGAGTAGGGCATAGGGATGCTCACGAGCAATAAGCACGTCCCAGTCGGGTCTGTCACTTATTTGGTTCCCCGGAAACATTTCCGTTGTGGTCTGTGTTACTTGCAGCGCGTTTCTGTATTTGGTTGTGTTGTGAGTATTTGGAGCACACGTGTGTTGTGAAACTGATGAAGATGTTTTCTTAATTTGCATGTTTTTTTTCTATTTGCATGTGTTTTCTTCAGTTGCAGCACATTGAGCTCTCTCGGCCACCGTACATAACCCTATAACTCTAACCTGCAGCTTTAAAAAATATTTATGCAAAAGTCTCCCAAAATGTTAGGATTTGGTTAAAAAAAAAAAAAAAAAAAAACTAGTTTATTATTTTAATGAAAAATCCAAACTTGGCTGTTGCTATGACTTGAAAGTTTCGGTTTCATGAGACCATTAGTGTAGTGGCATATGAAAAAAGCTCATAGTTTTTATTCTAATTAAATAAATAAACACACAAACATTTAGCTACACAGCAAAAACAACTTTTAAGAAACTTTATAATTATATTAAAACTGCTGGATATTATGCTGTAGAATCACAGTGATGCTGTAATCAATAAGATAAATCTAACTCAGAGATTAATCTATAAATTAGTTCGGTGATTTGGGTCAAATGTTGATTATGTGAAAACAAAACCACCACAACCTGGTCAACTTTTCTCTTTGCTTGTCTGGCTGTTTTTCATTTTTAGATCCTCCCAGGAGCGCCTCAGTGTCCATCAGTCCATCTGGTGTAATAGTGGAGGGAGATTCAGTGACTCTGAACTGCATCAGTGACTCAAACCCTCCTGCAGAAATCAGCTGGTTTAAAGGAGGAACGATTGTAGGATCTGGAAGATTCTTCAACATCTCAAAGATCAGCTCTGATGACAGTGGAGAATACAAGTGCAAGTCCAACAATACACATGGAGAGAAATACTCTAATGCTGTTACTATAAACGTCATGTGTGAGTTAATGATGGTTCAGTAACTGTTGCAACAAACAAATTAATGGATTAACAATCGTAAAACATGAACATAGAGTTTCTTTTGTCTTTTTTTAGATCCTCCTAGAAACGTCTCAGTGTTGATGCGTGGATCTGGTGTAATAGTGGAGGGAGATTCAGTGACTCTGAAGTGCATCAGTGACTCAAACCCTCCTGCTCTGAACTTCAGCTGGTTTAAGGAGAATGAAACCTCAGCTGTTGGATCTGGACAGAGTTTCAGTGCACTACAGAGTGGACGCTTCTACTGTCAGGCTCACAATCAACATGGATCTCAGAGATCAGACGCTGTAACAGTCACAGGTACAGTCACTGTTGAAGGTAAAATCATTTAAATATTTGAGGAGAATTTTTTAGAAAAAAAATATTATGGTTCAAGTTTTGAACAGCAAAAGTGCTGGTTGTGACCAAGCGGCAACTTTCCGGTCTCTCACTTAAATCCAACACGGAAGTGACTTAAACTGCAATTCATCGACTGGCCACTAGAGACAGGCTCCAAAAGAGAGTCAATCCCATAGACCCCCATGTTAAAATGCCCAACTTTACATCAGATAAAAAAATATGTTTACAGCCTGAAGCAAAAAGTGGTTTTGGTCTATAGCTACACTGTAAAAAATTGCGCTGTAAAATAACGGTAATCTACTGGCAGCTGTGGTTGCCAGCAATGTACTGTTAATTTACAGCCCTCTACTGTTAATATACAGCTCTCCTTTTTTACAGTATGTTACCGTAAAAATACCATGGAAGGTAACTCATAATTTGGGAAACCGATTGCTTCAAACAGTTCGAGTTTAAAAACTACTGATAGTACTGTGACAGAGGTGGCACGTGTGAAGTTACTTAATTTGAGTCCACTGAAAATGTATATCTCTTAATATTAAACTGAAACACCTTATGTGTAATAGTGAATTAATTAAAAACATGACTTTAACTCAAATCTTTGCAGTTCGCATTTAACGAACATTAGCATACATGTATGTGCTAAAGTACTTAGCAAGGGGATTGTCACTGGATCAGCAGCAACACAGTCACTGCTTTTAAATAAAGCAACAGACAGCATAACATCAGTGTTCTTCTGCTCATCTCTGAATGAAGCACAGGCTCTGCTCTTCAGCACAATGGTGACTCACAAAACGAATTAATTAAACTAACAGATCTCTCCTATATCATCCTGTGCAAAACACATAAAACACTTCAGTTTAATATTTACTCTCCTTATCAGTTATTGACTTTGCATAACTTTTTTCTTTCAACGTTTACTAATATTCCAGTGAAATCAACTTCTTTTGTTTAGTAAATCTGACTGTTAGTTTTTACAGAATATTACTGTTTTTCCTTGATTTTACGGTAATCTACTGGCAGCTGTGGTTGCCAGTAAATTGCTGTTTTTCTACAGTTGTATGCCGTAAATTAATTTACAGTTGATTGCCGTCAAATTACGCTTCACTCAGTTTTTTATTTATTTAACACATTTAACCCTTTCAACCCCACTTCAGTTTTAAATGAACACTTGTGTGTCCACACTACAGAGTGTTGGAGTAACAGTGAAACAGTGCTGAAGTTAATGATATAATTCAGTGATTAATTAACTGATGATTGAGCATTAGTGATGCACACCTGATGCTAACAAGCATAATCACTGAAGGACAGAGGAACAACAAGAAGATAAAAAAGCAAAACACAAGACCTACAACTGACTTCAGCCACAGAAGACATTAAATCTGTGAAGATCTCCGCAGAGGAGGATTAAACAACGCAAAAAAATAAATAAAAAAAATCTATCTTCACTTATTACTAACAGGATTTACTTTATTTGTTTATATACGTCTACAGAAATTCCTATTGATAATTAACAGAGGTGTAGATGTTGTTGTGTTTCATTTGATGTTACCATTATGAAGACCAGTGTTTGCTTTAGTTGGGCTCTTGACCCTTGACTGTAACATTATTTTCTCTTTTGGTTGCTGTAACTGTGTTGTAAAGACTCGATTGTTATAGCAGAAACCAAGCCAACAAAATCTTAGATCAGGTGTTGCTGGATATGTTTTGAATATTTCATCAAATATGGATCACTGATCTCATCCAGAGTTTAACCAATTATCAAAAGTGTGTTTATAAAACAGTTTTATTTTATATTACTGCACTGTAATTACAGCAAAAAATCAAGCACTCTGCACAATCAGTTATGAGGGATTTTAAAACGTATCATTCACTGAAGAAATTTGAACTGCGGCTTCAACTAGACACACACAAACATCAAGAATCAGCCAATGAATCTCAACAATGGTGTCAACCAACAAATAACATAATACCAAATATGAACATCATAAAACACACTACTTAAAGTCAACACAAAACCAACAGCAAAAATAAAAGCAAAAAGTAAACATTAAAGAAAATAACCAGACAATTCAGCTGCATAATTTATTCATGCCGCAATGCATGCTGGGAGTCATGCACAATTTTTTTTGTACTATGCAGCATGCATTACAACATGACACTTTTTTGATTGTCACCATTGTTGAGATTCATACGTCGATTCTTGATGTCTGTGAAATTTTCTGAGAACTAGCTTTTTAAAATTCTTCATATTTTCTGCTTGTAAAAAAATTGATAGATCTCGATATGTTAAATCACAGTGATAATATAATCACGTATACAAAAATCACCGTAATAAATTCACTAGACTTTAAAAAGATCAGTGCATCAGACCACTATATTGATTGTGACCATTAACAAATAATCACTGTCATATAAAACAGTTTTCTATCAGCTTTTGTGAAGTAGCTAATGAAAGACACAGCTACCACAGCCAAATAAACACCAAAGCTCAAAAGTCAAGGGTCAAGAGCCCAACTAAAGCAAACACTGCTCGCCATCATGGTAACATCAAATGAAAATAAATTGACATTAAAGCTCTGTCACCTTTTAATATGAACTTCTGTAAACGTCTGACAGAAGTAAAAGCAATCAGATCAGTAATAAGTGAAGCTGGTAATGCTGTTTGTGGAGTTGTTTAATCTTCCTCTGCCGAGATCTTCAGATATTTAATGTCTTTTATCTTCAGTTGATTTGATATTTTTTTCTGTTCTTCTTTTTTCTCTTTCCTCCAGTGATTCTGCTTGTTAACAGCAGGTGTTCATCAGTGTCTGAATTAACTTTGAAATTTTGAAATTAACTTGAAACTTAATTAACTAAGTAATTATTCACTCGGTCAAGTTCACTATATTAGTGAATTAATGTAGGGAATAGTGAATGAGGGTATAGGGTGTGATTTTGAACACAGCCTCTGAGTGTCGACTTTGATCGCTGTTAATTCACAGTATATTCCTGTTGGCTACTTTCTCGAAAACGACATATATCACCCAGAATGCATTTTTCAACGGTATAATGCTGTTTTAATGGAAAACGGCATGTTACTGTCAAATTGTGGCCGTTTTTTTACAGCAATTTTTTACAGTGTAATTTTGCCCTTCATGACAAATGTGAGGGGGGGGGGGGGGATTATAACTCACCCATTTGAATTATATTAACCCTCTGGGGACTAAGCCCTTTTTGGTCCGTTTTCTCTATTTTTACATTTGGGCTTATAAACCATATGTAATGGAGATGGAACACCATGTTTTTGGTATCTATGGATTCAGAAGACCCTAAGCTAACATAAGCTTGCATGTAATGTGTTTATAAAGGAAGTATGAGTGAAAAATTTACAATAAACTAGAGAATTTCAAAAACGAAAATTAGATTTTTGTCATTTATTACAAAAAAACACAAATCAAACAAAAACAGTGAACAGTTTTTGAACAAAAAATATATTTTTGGAACCCTTTGGTTGACAGACATTTGTAATTTTTCAATGAAATGTGCAAATAACAATGAAATAATGAACTTTTTATAAAAACAGTCCCAGGCGTTTTTTCTTAGGCATGCCAGTTAGCAAAGCATGGCCTCTCCAGGAATAATAACTGTTCCAGAGCTTGTTCTGCCGTAAATCTGCTGCTTGCCATCATAACAGTGCTAAAACAATACAATAATAATAAAACAATACAATAACAATGCTATTTATTCTGTCTCTCTTTCTCTCTCTCATATAATATCTGCGCGCTCTGTAATACTCCGTTCACTCTCTGTCTCCTTCTCCACTCGACGCTGTCAGCTGTCACTTACTATTGTACCTCTTCTTGCAAGGTTACAGAGTCCTCTGATTAGCTAGAAAACGTCATGGTAACCTTCCTCTGATTGGGTAAGAAAAATATTCCTCGCAGTGGTAATTTTTTCATTGGTCGTTGCGAGTGAAATCCGCCTAACAACATTGATTTCATTGATTTCATTGGCCTTTTTTCGCTGTGATACTACGCTACAAGGAAGTGTGTATCTATACAGATCGGGTACCGCTGTTTTCAGCGGAATCTGAGGAAGACGTCAAAAAAGACCGCACCTCTCTATCATTAATAGTTTTCGAGATAATTACACATTTGTAAAAGTATGCCATTTTGGGCGGTACCGCCCAATCCGTCCCCAGGGGGTTAATGATAAAAAGTTGTTAATCTATTTCATAATCAATTATTGAAATTAGTTGATTAGATATGTTTTATTTCTTTAACTGTCATTTTAACTGATGATAATAACCATAATTTAATAATACAGTTTATATAAACCATGATATTTTCTGAGATGGTTATCATACTGTGAAACTCTCATACCGTTACAGCCCTGCACAGGAGATTCCCCCACCACACCCCGCTGTTAAAGTTACTCAGTAACCTTTACTCTGAGTACATTTTAAATGAGCTACTTTTTACTTTTACTTGAGTAGATTTTTAGACCGGTACTTTTACTTGTAATTAAGTAAAATTTTATTGAAGTAATAGTACTTTTACTTGAGTACAAAATTTTAGTACTCTTTCCACCTCTGCTAACCAGACGCGATGCGATACGATTCCAGCGGCAAATAATTTGTTTGTCCACACTAGACGCGACTGCGAGATGCGTCAAAATCAATCAAAACCCACAGCCAATCAAAACAGCGTGTGGGCGGAGTCTCGCGGCAAGCACACAGCACCAGAAAAATGTATCCAAAAAAATGGATAAGTAGGCTACATACCGTATTTTCCGCACTATAAGGCGCACTTAAAAGCCTTTCATTTTTTTCAAAAAACGACAGTGCGCCTTATAATCCGGAGCGCCTTATATATATGGATGGTGAACACACGTTCACCAAGACGGGGAGACAGCGCCGGGCGACTTACGCCAACGCCACTATCTGCCAATGGATCGCGGATGCCTGGGCTGATATATCAGTCTCAACTGTGATCCGAGCTTTCACGAAGCCAGGAATAATCTCTTTATTCAGCTCACGTACCCGATTTACTCCTGTTTTCAGTCGAACTCCACAGTAGATGATTGATCAAACCTCCTCCGCGTGTGCAACATCTGATTCGGATGAACTATCTGTTGCTTAGTTACCAATGATCGCGCGCGCGCACTCGACAATCGCCTACTGTGGACTTCGACCGAAAACAGGAAGAAAATACGGGTATGTGAGCTGGCTGAATAAACATCATTTTTATTCATATCTTTCACATCTACTGCAGTCAAATTCACCGTGTTCCCTCACATGGCTGTGCACTTGTAATGACACATTAAGGTGCAAATTGTAAAAAGAGGATAACACGGTGTAGGCAACACCGTTTTTTGTCGTTGTTATCTGTACTGACAGCACTCCAAATTTACAAAAAAATGAGCTCAATGTTAAAATTGACCGGAGTGAACAACGTTACCATGGGAGTGAACGGCGTTGAGTTGAGTAAAGTTTGACTTTATCTGACTGTTTTGTTGACATTCGCTTTAGCACATCTAGCGGATGCATAACGCAAACCCCGTCAAACGTTTGACTGCAGTATCTTATGCGCCTTATAATCCGGTGCGCCCTATATATGAAAAATGTTATAAAATCCCACTAAACAATTTATTGTCCAAAAGACGTCTTATCAACGTCTTTATCACAAAGTCGGACGTTGAATAGACGTCCTCTGAGGAGCCAGAATGTAACGTTTTATGAACTAGTTTAACCTTGTAAGAAGGGTCCATGAACGTCTATATCAGACGTGCAGAACACGTCAACAATAAGACGTCATAAAACGTTACATTCTGGCTCCTCAGGGGACGTCTATTCAACGTCCGACTTTGTGACAAAGACGTTGAAAAGACGTCTTTTGGACAATAAATTGTTTAGTGGGATAGGTCATTCATTGAATGTGCGCCTTATAATCCGGTGCGCCTTATAGTGCGGAAAATACGGTAATCAAATTCACAAATATTACACCATTTAAACATTAGTAAAAATACATAGGCTACTGAGCTACTAAAACAATATTTGTCAAATAATACACTTGTTTGTTCAGAGTTTGAACGTTCTTGTTTCCATTTGTTTAATTTCAAGATCTGAGGTGAATTATCCATTGTTGCTTTTACAGCTCCAAAGCTGGAGCATTAAATGATATTCAAAGTCATTTTTAGCACATAAACATTATCATTGCCACACTTTGTGTTTGTTGTTCCAGCCGCGATGTCGCAGAAAAATAGAAAATGTTTTAAAATAGAATGGCAGAAAAACTCTGATTAACATGGAAAAGATACCTTTTATTGCGTCTCCGTGTCAGGTGTAGTTAGGACACGGTGTAATGCGGGTACGAGGGATGGTGGTTTTACAGATGGGGCTTTTTGTTTTTAAACAAGAGAGGTGCCATCCCCCGTATTAACCTCAAATCGAGTCGTGGGTGTAACCTAACATCAACCAAAATGCAATGTTACTACAGTATATTTAGAAAATGGGTTGTCAACATTAATAACAACAACTGAGGAACGACTAGATGTTTTCACGTCTGTGATCAAAGACAAAGTTGCACAGTTTCTTTTATGCAATTTTTTTATTTTCATTTTTAGACCCTCCTAGAAACATCTCAGTGTCCATCAGTCCATCTGGTGTAATAGTGGAGGGAGATTCAGTGACTCTGAACTGCATCAGTGACTCAAACCCTCCTGCAGAAATCAGCTGGTTTAAAGGAAAAAGGAAGATTTTGCAATCTGGTGAAACCTACAGCATCACTAATATTAAGTCTGAGTCCAGCGGAGACTATCATTGCTCTGCTAGAAATAAACATGGATCTCAGACTTCTGCTGCTGTGAATGTGAATATCATGTGTAAGTCTGCCTTCATTTTTAATCAGTTCTGGAACATTATTTGGGCAATAATTTCTCACTGCATGTCATTTTACACTTTTTGTCTTTGTAGATCCTCCAATGAGCGCCTCAGTGTCCATCAGTCCATCTGGTGTAATAGTGGAGGAAGATTCAGTAACTCTGAACTGCATCAGTGACTCAAACCCTCCTGCAGAAATCAGCTGGTTTAAAGGAGGAACGTTTGTAAGATCTGGAAGAATCTTCAACATCTCAAAGATCAGCTCTGATGACAGTGGAGAATACAAGTGCAAATCCATCAATAAACATGGAGAGAAATACTCTGATGGTGTGACTTTAAACGTCATGTGTGAGTTAATGTTTTTTTATATATATTTTGACAAGCCATCCGCTAAACATCTGTGATCCAACAGTCTCATAACAATTTGTAACTATCTTACATTTTGGAAAATATGTGAATAAAAGTTTAGATGAATTGGTACAGTCTCATTTATATGTTTTTGTAGGACCTGCTCATGGGTCTGGTTTAGGGGTGCAGGTTCCTGCTAATTTTTTGTTGCAAATCTTTTTTTTTTTTTTTTTACGAATCACATCATACAATTAATACTATTTCTCATGAGATCGGGCTGTGAAATGTATTTAGTAGATTAATAATTTCCTAGCCTGGATGCCAGCCCGAACTGCGCACACAACATTTTTTGGTCGGGAAGTTCGGTCTGGACTCGATCCATTGAGGAGTAATTATGATCGGTTCAGAAATCGTGGGGCCAATCAAATTGCCAGGGCGGGCTTTATACGATGATGGACAGATAATCCATCCAATAACGTAATCATCACGTCATCAAACGTATTTCTTTCATAAATGCTTTTCGTGTTTGCAAGTACTCCGCGAATCCTTATATTATTTTTGCAACACCGGCAAAGATCGTTAACACTCCTTATTTTTTTAATACTTTTTCCAGAGTTCGTGCATGAGTTCTGTTGATAACTATGCGTAGCTCAACATACGTTACTTACTGCGTTGCTCTGATTGGTTATCGGTCTATCCAATTGAGTGTAGAGTTGTTGTTTTTTCCTGGTTCGGTTAAGACATGTCTCATAATCAAAGCCCTATGGAGCAGTATCAGACTCACATTCTGACTAGAATATGAGTATGACGAAGTCAGGCTAATAATTTCCCCTTTTTCATGATAGATCCTCTGAGAAGCATGTCAGTGTCCATCAGTCCATCTGGTGTAATAATGGAGGGAGATTTAGTGACTCTGAACTGCATCAGTGACTCAAACCCTCCTGCAGAAATCAGTTGGTTTAAAGGAGGAACGATTGTAGGATCTGGAAGAATCTTCTACATCTCAAAGATCAGCTCTGATGACAGTGGAGAATACAAGTGCAAGCCCAACAATACACATGGACAGAAATACTCTACTGTGACTTTAAACATCATGTGTGAGTTAATGATGGTTCAGTAACTGTTGTAACAAACAAATTAATGGATTAACATTTGCAAAACATTAATATAGAGTTTATTTTGTCTGTTTTAGATCCTCCCAGGAGCGTCTCAGTGTCCATCATTCAGTCTAGTCAGATTTGGGCAGGAGATTCATTGACTCTGAAGTGCATCAGTGACTCAAACCCTCCTGCTCTGAACTTCAGCTGGTTTAAGGAGAATGAAACCTCAGCTGTTGGATCTGGACAGAGTTTCAGTGCACTACAGAGTGGACGCTTCTACTGTCAGGCTCACAATCAACATGGATCTCAGAGATCAGACGCTGTAACTGTCACAGGTGAAGCTTTTATTAACACACTTATTTCTTAGTTTTTAGATATAATTATGATATTCTCTCTCTTTCAGTTCGTCGTGGTGCTGGTTGGCTCGTCTGGTTGGGGATCCCAGTAGCATGTGTAGGAATATTCATCATCATCATCATCGTATTGTATAAAATGTAAATATAAAATGATCAACAAAGAGTAATATAATTTGCTTTTAATTAATGCAGAAGTACATTTGATTATTAAATGAAACAATGAAATGGCTTGTTTCCATTTGTTTTTTAACAGTCAGAAGAAAAGGATAAACTGTAGATCTGCAATACACGAGTATGAGGTGAGATTGCCAAACAACCAGTCAATTACAGCTTCTTTGTACATGTAGAACATTTATTACCACACTCAAGATTTTACAGGATTTTATGTGAGAAGAAACACTGTTGAGAGATTACACTTTTGATTGTCATGCAAAATCTCTTGTTTTGTGGTGATCGTCCTTCTCTCTGTTTCCCTGTAGAACGATCCCAGAACTGATCCCAGTGAAGGCACATATACAGCTCTAGACCGCAAGACCAGATCATCTGACATCTACAACACACTCACAGTAAGAGAAATGTCCAAAACTACACGTGCAAAAGAGTTAGTGCATTCAAAAGTCAGATAATAAATAATCAATGCGTTTTTGCCATAGACTGTCCATCCCAGACCTGCTGTTCACCAGTCGGGCTCTTCTGAATATCAGAATCTGTCAGTTTCTCAAGCCTTCTCAATTTCATCAAACAATAAAGAAAATGTTGTCAATCAACTAAACAGTATTTTCTGTCTGTTATAAGATGGATTATATGAGTCGATATATATATGGGTTTTTTTTTTTTTGGGGGGGGGGGGGGGGGGGGGGTAGATTATTTGTACCATTTGTAGTGTTGATTTATGTAAATGTGTGTATTATTTATGTTGTAGCCACAGCAAGACGACACAGTAAGATGAAGCACAAGCTAAACTTTACTCAACTTTTGTCCCATCGCTAGACACATCCACATCACAACTATCAATGAAAAATGAAAAATTAAAGGCATCTTCAGAGTTTACATTCTGCAGAAAGTAATTATATTAATGTGACATGAAGAAACAGTCAATGTGTAATTAATAAATGAGTTTAGATTTGTTTCTGTAATATGTTATACATTTTATCTGTGTTTTAAAGGGTCCATGTGACCGAATTTTCTCTTTATTCTTTATTCTATACTCTTTATCCTTTTCAAATAAAACATTAAATGATAAAAAGGTATTAATATTCAACATTCTGTTTCAAATCTGTGCTTTAAAATGTATATTAAACAGGCCAAGTCACGTGATTTCAGCAAACGAGGCTTCGTTAGGTCATACAATGTCAAACGAAATTTGAAATTCTGATAATTTGATGGTAAAACAGTGGTTCTCAAACTTTTTTGATCACTCCCCCCTTTAAACCTTTAACAAAATCTGGCACCCCACCTCAAACTACCAAATAAATTGGCACCTTCAACTCGGCGTCGCCTTCTCCACAATCGCCGTTAACCTGTGGCTATCCGAGCTCCGAGCCTATGAGACATTATACCCTACTAAGGGACCCGACTGTTGTCTGTGTTTTAAAGAATTGTGTAAAGAATTGTGACTTTCAAACTTTACTGTTGACCTCGGGCCACTAAGCCCCAGGTAATGGTTCAGGGTGAAGACGCCAGCCAATAGCACGGCTTTTTAATATGGGTTCCAACTGCATATAGCTACGCAATACGAAGTGAATGTTCTCGAAAGGTAACGTACTCGGTTACTAGCGTAAGTCGGTTTCCTGAGAGTAGGGTACGAGTTTTGCGTAGCCTGCCGTACTATTACACTTGGCTCAGGTGCTGTCGCTTCAGTCGATTTAACCTGATTCTATGGCGAAATGGTCTGCTCATATAGGCATAAGCTACGCCCATTCTGGCGGGTTCTGACAGGCACTGGGCACGAAGCGACCTGATTGGTGCTGAACCACTGTGTTTTACTGCTGTGATTATTCCAGCCTTCTCCAGTCGGTCCAGTTCTGCGTCAACTTGAGCTTTCATGGAAAAAGGCAGTGGGTGTGATTTACAAAAACGTGGGGAAGTTTCAGGATTTACCAGTATCTTTGCCTTAACCCCATGGAGTGTGCCTAGTTCATCTTTGAACACCCCTGAGCACGAATCTAGTACCTCTTCAAGGGACTTTGCTTGTTGCACTGGACTGACATGTTTAATTTTTTTCCAGTTCAAGGTGAGCTTTTGTAGCCAATTTCTGCCACACAGAGCTGGCCCTCCACTCTTACTACTATTATGGGTAGCAATTCACATTGTTTTTCATAGCTCACATTAGCTTGAAACTGTCCAAACACAGGCATAGTCTCTCCTGTGTACGTTTGAAGCTTGACTCCGGCGACCTCTAGTGGAATAGTTTGGAACGCAGCTTGGAATAGTTTCTCAGATATAAAACTCACGGCCGCGCCGGTATCAAATCTCCATCATAATTTCTTTTTCATTTACTTTAAATGTGTCTATGAATGACTTTTTGCCGTTCTCATCACTTAGTAGCGAAAACATGGGCAACTCAGCTTCCTCTACCCCCACATACTTTTTTTCCACAAAACATTTACTTTTCCCAGCTTCCATTTTTCCTCTACAAGCTCCTTTGATGCGACCAGTTTTCCCACAATTATGGCATTTTGCATCCTTAAAATGACATACCTGATCTTTGCCATGACACCAATAGCCAGGGCCGTAGCTAGAGGATTCGGGGCCCCCTGAAAAAGTATTGATGTGGGCCCGCACCAATATCATATACTGTACAAAAGATGACCATGAAGGCCCACATATAACTGAAGATGCTGATGATTTTTAAGACCTTTATGTTTAAAAACTAATAAAAGCAACAAAAAGTAAAAAAAAAAATGTATTATAATTTTTTTTTTAAAAAGTAACAGCAAAATAATGTTTTTCATTCAGTCTATTATAATTCATAAATCAAAGAGTAAACATTTAGAAATTGACAAGAATGCAGTCAACTTTAAAAAAATAAAATAATGTATTGTCTTACTTTTTAAGCTAATATGGAACTAGTAATATTATTAGATAAAGCTAATAAATGTATTCATTCAAGTGCAGTGTGGTGTTTTCTTGATGTAATAAATACATCATCAGCGAGCAGGTCAGGTGCATAATGCAATGCGTCGTGACTCGTGTACATTTTTTAACTCTATTTACAATAGTGTAAAAAGACAGGATTTTTGACCACGTAATCATTCGGTCGATTGTGGTGCACACCGTGCGCACCGATAATGAAAAGTGACAGTACCCGGCAGTCTGTAGACCAGGGGTCGGCATTATTTTTAATATTTTCTGGCCCGCCGGATTATTTTGGAAGTCCGTTTTTTTTTTATCAGCCTATTTTTATTTGTATTAGCTGATAAAAAATATTTGCACTTAATGCTGCACAAAACTCTTCCACTACTTGAGAAAAGCCGATTTCACCGCCGCATACTGTGTGAAACGCCCATAAGGAATCATGCGGTGCGGGATTAAATTTTAAAGTATAAACACGGTAGCGGTCGGAACTCTGGTGTATCAGGAAATAAAGCGGGGGTGAACATAGAGTGTATTTTAAGCAGTTGCTGAATAGAAACTTGTGGGAGCGGGACGGGAAAAAAAAGGAGGACCTCCAGACCTCCTTAAACCTTAGGTGTGTATGTGTGTGTCCCGAATAAATGATGTTTTATTAACAAAGTTCGGGAGGAGCACGTTCAGATAATTAACACAGGTGGAGAGCACTCAGCAATCAATGATAAGAGGTGTATATAGACTCAGCAGTCTCACCTCAATTCATTGAAAGTTTAACCGCGTCCCTCCACCACCCCTTCTCCACTCTTCTAGTCCTAAACATTTACATACGGTGGGGGGACTGTAAGCGAATGAGACATGATTGCTATTCACACCTTTATTAAAATGACTGTTAACTGTTACCACAACAGTACTTGATCTTTTAAAATGATTTCATTGATATATGCCTACTAAGGTGATAAATTAAAAATCAAAATTAATTTGTCTAAACCAGTAATTAATTGTTTCTATTTTTGATCTGAGTAAGAGTATTTCATTTGTATCCATAGGCCTACTCCGTGTAGCTGGCCCACCACCTATTGGCTAAAATAAAAATTGGCCCGTGGCTAAAGTTACCTACGACCCCTGCTAGACGGTAGTGTACTTATTCCCAACGAAATAACAATACAACCTGTTTTTAATGAAGGTCTTGATCGACTCTCCTGGCCTCCCTCTCCTTATTTTCATGGCGTTTCTGGTACCCGGATTTATGTTTTCTTTTCACTGGCATTTTTCAGTCAGTCAGTCTCCTGCTCTTCCACCAAGTTCATCGTTAACTTCAGGCAACTCTGATTGGTTCTGTTCACGAGCTGGGGTGGGACATACCATTTTATTGGATCCATCTGATGTTTGTCACTGACTGAATAATAAATACTTTTGATCGGACTAAACCATTTTTAGGGATGTAAGAGAAGCAGATTTTTGTAAAAAATTTAACCAAATTGCATGTTTTTTATGGTTTTCATTAAAGGGGGGGGTGAAATGCTGTTTCATGCATACTGAGTTTTTTACACTGTTAAAGAGTTGGACTCCCATGCTAAACATGGACAAAGTTTCAAAAATTAAGTTGTACGTTTGATTGAGTATTTCTGTGCCAAAAATACTCCTTCCGGTTTGTCACAAGTTTCGGAAAGTTTTTTTCGAGTATGGGTTTGTGTGACGTCAGGTGGGGCGGAATTTCCTTATACGGGTCCTAAGGGCACTTCTCCCGGAATGCGCGCGCGCACCCGTAGACCAGAGCGAGAGAGCGAAAGCAGTACGCCCATCAAAGCGCTGTGCTCGGCTTTAGGGAAGTTCAGTTCTACGCCGGATTTGCAGATCGTCTAATGCCATTGCTTAAGGATGGAGCAGTCCCAACGATAAAGGTTCACGGTCGTGCGTTGGAACCGCAGGCGGTGAGTAAAACTGCTTCAAATGTCTGTGTTGTTAGCTATCCGCGCGTAAGCACCGCCCACACGGCACGCCTCCAGCCGCTCGTTTTTTTACGGAAAGACTCGGTACAGCCTATCTTTCTTTTATAAATATAATAAAACTAAAGACTTTTTGGAGATATGAAGGATGCAATACTACTCTATAGGTACTCAAGATTAACATGAGATTGACTGAAACTGAGTGTTTCACCCCCCCTTTAAAATCTCAGGCATAGGCCTACAACTAATTTAAATATTATAATTATTCATACAACAGGGGCCTATAGTATAACTGCTGGATTTTGTGCGGCCCCTGGGCAGCGCTGCTCACGCATTCACTTTATGCACTACACTCGAGCGCGAGTCAAGCCCTCTGAGCTGCTGTGTGTCTTTCTCTCTCCATACTCAAACGCACCTGCAAACGTAAGATTCGATTCTGACAACTGTCGCCATTGGCGGCTTCGTTGCGGATTCCACTTATGAAACAGTCACACAATGCCTCGTCCAGCGTTGCTCACAACTCACAACTCACAGCGCACTGTTTCAGCTCCGCTGCATAATCCGTCACCGTCTCATCAGCTCTTTGATTGCAATGATCGAAACGGAATCTTTCCGCAATCAGCAACGGCTTTGGCTCAAAATGATTCTTTGAAGTGTCCATGATGTGTTTGTAAGACTTATCCTTTGTCTTCTCTGGTTGTACCAAGTTCCTCAGTAAACCGTAGGTAGTTGCTCCCATCACACTCAACAGGGTCGCTGGCGTATGTTTCACTGTTTGTCCTGGCGTATGTCGTTCTCCTCGAAGAACTGCTCCAGTCGTTCAATATAAGCCGACCAAGACTCTGCTTTCAGAACAAACTCGCTTATATTTCCAAGAAGCGCCATAATGTGAACAAAACATTATCCTCGTCGCCACTTTTTCAGTGAGGTATCAATTCGAAAGAATACACGTGAGACGGATGTCGTTTGACCACAGCTTTTTCATCCCTTCACCCAACCCTGACAGTCAACCTTTAACCAATCAAACGGCTTTTGAAAACGCAGCAAAAACAAGCCTCAAAAGTTATTAAAGATGCAACAGCATGTTCGTATATATTTTTGATGTGAATGGCTGTGCATTTATTTGTGCATTAAATTACTGGATGTGTATGTGTTTAGTTAAAAGTGAGCTTAGAAAACCATGTATAATATGTGTATATTGTGTTGGATAATGGTAAATAGCAGCATGTATTTTTGGGAAGTAGCTCACCAGGCACACTTTTGTAGCATTTATCAAAACTGAGGTGAGAACTGACTGATTTTATAGAGACATTCAATCTCTTTCCCAAGTTGAGCTGACTGAATTAATAAGGATGTTATTTGTATCACATGGATCCTTGCAGAAGTTTGACCAGCAAACGTATGAGCATCTTAGTGGCCAATCCCACTGAGCAAAACGATGTCCAAAACACGTCTTTTCAAAGTCTTTGTCACAAAAGTCGGACGTTGAAAAGACGTCCACTGAGGAGCCAGAATGAAAGTTTTTATGACGTCTTTTTTTTTTTACGTGTTCTGCACGTCCAATATAGACGTTCATGGACCCTCTTCGTACAAGGTTAAAAACTAGTTAAAATGTGGTCATTGTGGACATTTTTACATCATTTATGGTCTCATTTAGACATAATTACTTTGACTATTGCTGTCAGATGATCTTAGTGAGAATTAGCAAAGGTTTAGATGTTGATAATTTTGTTTCAGTGTTTGATTTAGTTGGGCTCTTGGTCCCCTTTATTTATACTTTAGCTTTTCTTTGGCTGCTGTAACTGTGTGTTTGTAAAACACAGTTAATGTTGCAAATAAAGCCAAAAATATGTAAGACCAGGTGTTATCAGCTTCATGTTGATGATGACATTATCACAAAACAAGCATCTAATGTTGTCAGATACTTTAGGATCCTTGCAGAAGTTTGACCAGCAAACGTATGAGCATCTTAGTGGCCATTTCTTCTTCACGTCCTCTCGCAGTAATAACATCAGTCGCCTCATATCCGTTTACTGACAAACTGATGACAACGCTTGGTCAAGCACATACATCACTGACCCAAAAGAGTAGAAACATCCAGTTTACCTGAGATAACTGTGCAGATGATAACATCAGACACCTTGGTCAAGCACATACATCAGTCTATTAGCTTATACTCTCAATGTGCAATACATATTTTGCAGCTTTTGACTGGAATCATGTTTTTTGTACTGTCCCTATTCAAATAAACGTATAAATAAAAAATAAATAAAAATAATGAAATGAAAATGAATGTTTTAAAATTTAATATTATATATATGCGAAATGATAACAGCATCCCATGAATATACACTCATGTTTATAGTGACGTAAGCCTCGAAACTTCTGGAAATGAACCCGTCACTGAAAAATGACTCGTTCGTGTGTGTGTGTGTGTGTGTGTGTGTGTGTGTGTGTGTGTATGTGTGGACATGTTTTTCTATCCTGGTGGGGACTTAAACCCGAATGCATACAGACTCATGGGGACTCGAGTCACTGTGGGGACCTAAATTGAGGTCCCCATGGGCACAAAAGCTTATAAATCATTCAGAATGAGTTTTTTAAAAAATGTAAAAATGCAGAAAGGTTTCTGTGATGGGTAGGTTTAGGGGTAGGGTAAGTGTAAGGGGACAGAATATACAGTTTGTATAAAAAACCATTATGTCTATGGAGAGTCCTCATAAAGATAGCGCACCAGACATGTGTGTGTGTGTGTGTGTGTGTGTGTGTGTGTGTGTGTGTGTGTGTGTGTGTGTGTGTGTGTGTGTGTGTGTGTGTGTGTGTGTGTGTGTGTGTGTGTGTGTGTGTGTGTGTGTGTGTGTGTGTGTGTGTGTGTGTGTGTGCAAGTGTGCAACAGGAAACACCAACAGTGACCATCATCAGTTTGCCTTTTATTGAGCTTTCACAGCTTCTGTTAATAATAGATCTGCGTAGGCCCTTACACGTCAGCAGACTTTTATATTTTAAGACTTTAAGTAGGGTTTTTTTGTGTGTGTTTACTGTGTCTATAAAGTCAAGCTTATATGTATGTGTTGGAATATAAACCTGAAAAAAAACATGATGTTATTAGGATTTTAAAAAATATAAAAGCCAGAAAAAAACGTTTTAAATATGATATCTGTATGTCATTAATCAGAGATATAAAAGAGGAAATGACGCAGTTCTGGTTATAAATGAGGCTGGTGGACTTGAAATCTTCCTTATTTCTCCTCAAGTGTCAGTTGGTGACAGCAGATGAGGTGTCCCGCTCTACGGTATGACCCGTTTATTATCTATTTATGTTTGTTTGTTTGTTTGATTGATTATAAAGAGACATAAACATTTTGAATAAGTCTATATGTAATCTATATGTGATGTCACATTGACAAAGACAGTCTTGCTTAATGATAAAGAACACAAATATTGATTATGCGTGTTGTCTGTCAATCTCCTCTCATTATTGGACTGATTTGTTGTAGGTGTTGCTATGGCGATGTCAGTCAGAACGGCTCCTCTTCCTCTGATCTTTCTCCTCATGATTCAAGGTAAGTCTCTAATGTTTATCTGCATGTACTGTTCAGTGCTTTGCTGTCTTGTGTTTCTGTTTGTCATTATTTAATACAGAAGAATGTTGTTCATTGCTCATTGGTATTGAAAATGTTAATTTAGTTTGATTTATTATATTCAAAAAGGAATAATAATGATCTTTCTGCCATTGGAGAAATATAAGCATGAAGTACCACCTCCATCTTTGTCTTTCCTTATTAATGTCATGCTAAAATATCATGATTATTTTGCTTTTCTGAGCAAATATTTATTTATGATATTAACTGTAGCATAATATCTAATTAATTTGATTAATATTTTCATCTTTAGACAGTTTTCATGCTTCTGTATCAGATGTTAAATTCTGCTTTTGCTCAAACTCAAGACATTCAAAGACTGAGCAAATATATTCCATTAGAAACTGCTGCTTTGTTTAATATACATTTTGTTTTTCAGGAGTTTTCAGTGATGATGATGATTATTGGAGTGTGAGTTACAGACATTCACGCATCTGTGCACTAAACGACTCAACAGTGATAATGAGATGCACTTATGAATACCCTAAAGGACATCAGATCAAGAAAGTGTTCTGGATAAAAGGCCCACTAATAATTGGTGTTGAGCCTCCAGATCTGTCTGAGGATCCTGAATACAGTCAGAGGCTTCAGTATCTGGGAGATAAACAGCAGAACTGCACCGTCAGACTGAGTCATGTGACACTGAAGGATTCACACATGTACTATTTCAGATTCATCACTGATAAAGACAAATGGATTGGTAATTCAGGAGTGACTCTTACTGTCACAGGTGACTTTGATGAGGTTTATCTCTTCTTCTGTGCATTATGTTGAATAATAATCAGTGTATGACAGCAGCACTAGATATAATGTGTGTGTGTGTTCAGATCTTCAGGTGGAGTCTCCTGAGAGAGTGACAGAGGGAGATTCAGTCAGTCTGACATGTAAAAGCAGCTGCGCTCTGACTGACAGAGCAACATTCATCTGGTACAGAAACTCACAGAAGATATTAACTGAGAGTAAATTCAGTAACAAACTCTCCCTCAATCCAGTCAGAAGAGAGGATTCAGGCAGATATAGCTGTGCTGTAGACGGACACACTCACATCTCTCCTGATGTTCAGCTCAATGTCACGTGTGAGTACAGATCAAGGTTATTTTCGTAAACGAAAACTGAAACTAAGACTAAAACTATTGGTCAAAAAACATTTTCGTAAACTGAAATAAAAATAAAAATTCATAATAAATGAAAAACTAAAACTAAACGAAACTAACAACAGTTACTGAAAAACTAACTGAAATAAAATAATAATTAGCAAAAATAAATAATCGTTTTCGTAATTAATAAGCTCTTTACTTTAGCTGACCTGTGGCTGTTTAAGGAAATGCCTGATTTGGCGCTTCATACGCGTGAAGTTGCTGAGGCGATTAACCGCTGTCCTGTGACGAGCTCAATGAAGGACCGTAATGTAGAACACATCGCTAGTGCATATATAGGTAATTCATTGAATGTGCGCCTTATAATCCGGTGCGCCTTATAGTGCGGAAAATACGGTAATCAAATTCACAAATATTACACCATTTAAACATTAGTAAAAATACATAGGCTACTGAGCTACTAAAACAATATTTGTCAAATAATACACTTGTTTGTTCACAGTTTGAATGTTCTTGTTTCCATTTGATTAATTTCAAGATCTGAGGTGAATTATCCATTGTTGCTTTTACAGCTCCAAAGCTGGAGCATTAAATGATATTCAAAGTCATTTTAAGCACATAAACATTATCATTGCCACACTTTGTGTTTGTTGTTCCAGCCGCAATGTCGCAGAAAAATAGAAAATGTTTTAAAATAGAATGGCAGAAAAACTCTGATTAACATGGAAAAGATACCTTTTATTGTGTCTTCACGTCTCTGTGTCAGGTGTAGTTAGGACACGGTGTAATGCGGGTACGAGGGATGGTGGTTTTACAGATGGGGTGCTTTTTGTGTTTAAACAAGGGAGGTGCCATCCCCCCGTATTAACCTCAAATCGAGTCCTGGGTGTAACCTACACTGTTAGCCCTTACCGGGGTTTTTTACAGTAAAATACTGGCAACACTGTTGCCAGTTATTTACTGTAAAAATGCACTAAAACTCAAGTTAGCTAATTTCACTTGCAGAAACCGACTGCATTAAACCGTCATTTAAAAGTATTAACTAAAATTTATAATGCATTAATAATGTGAGCAAAGTATTATTGTGAACTTATTTAATTATAAACCAAAAAAAAAAAAAAAAAACTTTTGAAAATAAAGAGATTTCAACTGGACCAGCAACTACACAGTCACTGACTTTAAATAAAACTACATGCAGCATATCATCAATGTTTGTAGATCTTCTCCTGGACTGAAGCACCGGCTCTACTCTTCAGCACAATGGTGACCCAAAAAACAAGATTTTACAGTAAACTACTGGCAACAGTGTTGCCAGTATAAACCTGTTTTATAACTTACAGTTTATTGCTGTTAAAATACATTTTGTGGGTGTGTCTTTTTATCTTTCACTGTTAACGCTTTCAACCCCACAGGAAAATCCACACTACAAAGAGTAAAAGTAACATTGAAAGTGTTGCAGTGAGATAATTAAGGGAATATGTAAGTGATTGTTGAGCATTAGTGATGAACACCTGCTGTTAACAAGCAGAATCACTGAAGGAAAGATGAACAACAAGAACAGAAAATAGAGAAACACAAGACCTACAACTGACTTCCAGCCATTACACATTATTACACTTATTATTAACCAGTATGGCTTTATTTCTGTCATACATCTACAGAAGTTGTTATTGAGATGTTTAATTGAAAATGTTTGGTTTGAAGTTACCATTAAAGAGATCAGTGTTTGCTTTAGTTGGTATGCTGATGCTATAATGTGTGTTTTTCTTTTGCTGTTTGAACTGTGTTTTTGCAAGTCACACTTGTGCACACACACAGTTTATTAATGATCCACTAAAGAACTCGTTCTCACTCATTCAAAGTTCAATCCTCAACCAAAAGTGTTACATTACCACCACTGTGAAACCACAGCAATAAATTACAATGGCTCATTTTTTTAACACATCATACATAAACTAAACAAAAAAAAAACAGAGCTACGCTGTCTCGAAGAAACACAGAGATATCAAAATTTAGCACATTAATCTCAACAATGGTGGCAATATTTTTTTATTCATGCAGCAGTGCATGTTGGGAGTTTTATATTATCCTGGAACCCAGCATGCACTGCTGCATGAAACTTTTGATTGTTACCATTGTTGAGATTCATATTATAATTGTTGATGTCTGTGTGTCTGACTCAAGCATTTTTTTAATGCAATATATGATTACAACATTCTTCAGAAGACATGATTAACCAAAATATAGATTTCATGTTGTAGATTAACAGATTTATTTTATTTCCATAAATTAATGTAAGTTGCATATCAAATACCCATATATTCAAAGAATATATACAGATCTGGAAATCAGATCACAAAAGCAAAACCACAAGATCATTTTCCTCTTGACTTTTTCCTGCTACAACAAATGGCCTTTTATAATCTCACTGTTACAGCAGTCAGAGAGACGAATGTAAGAAGTCCAGGGACAAGAGACCAACTAAAGCAAATACTGATCTCCATTATGGTGACAACAAACTTTATTATTTTTACTTTATTATCTGTTAATTCTCAACAAGAACTTTTGTACAAGTATGACAGAAATAATTATAAACTGGTTTGTAAACTGATTTCACACTCAGTGTTGCTGGAAGTCAGTTGTATTTTTTGTGTTTCTCTTTTTCTGTTCTTGTTTCTCTGTCCTTCAGTGATTCTGCTTATCAGGTGTTCATCAGTGTCTCAATTCATCAACTTCTTTTCATTCAAGTGGACTATATTAGTGAACTACTATAGGGAATAGTGAATGAGGGTATAGGGTGTGATGAGGAACACAGTCTCTGAGTGTGGACTTTGAGAGCTGTTAACTCAAAGTATATTCCTGTAGGCTAGTTTAGTTTTCAACAGTATATTACTGTTTTAATGGAAAATGGTATGCTATTGTATTTTATACAGTATTTTACTGTAAAAAACCTGGTAAGGTCTAACAGTGTAACATCAACCAAAATGCAATGTTACTACAGTATATTTAGAAAATGTGTTGTCAACATTAATAACAACAACTGAGGAACGACTAGATGTTTTCACGTCTGTGATCAAAGACAAAGTTGCACAGTTTCTTTTATGCAATTTTTTTATTTTCATTTTTAGACCCTCCGAGGAGCGCCTCAGTGTCCATCAGTCCATCTGGTGTAATAGTGGAGGGAGATTCAGTGACTCTGAACTGCATCAGTGACTCAAACCCTCCTGCAGAAATCAGCTGGTTTAAAGGAGGAACGATTGTAGGATCTGGAAGAATCTTCAACATCTCAAAGATCAACTCTGATGACAGTGGAGAATACAAGTGCAAGTCCATCAATGAACATGGAGAGAAATACTCTGATGCTGTGACTTTAAACATCATGTGTGAGTTAATGTTTTTTTATATATATTTTGACAAGCCATCCGCTAAACATCTGTGATCCAACAGTCTCATAACAATTTGTAACTATCTTACATTTTGGAAAATATGTGAATAAAAGTTTAGATGAATTGGTACAGACTCATTTATATGTTTTTGTAGGACCTGCTCATGGGTCTGGTTTAGGGGTGCAGGTTCCTGCTAATTTTTTGTTGCAAATCTTTTTTTTTTTTTTTACGAATCACATCATACAATTCATACTATTTCTCATGAGATCGGGCTGTGAAATGTATTTAGTAGATTAATAATTTCCTAGCCTGGATGCCAGCCCGAACTGCGCACACAACATTTTTTGGTCGGGAAGTTCGGTCTGGACTCGATCCATTGAGGAGTAATTATGATCGGTTCAGAAATCGTGGGGCCAATCAAATTGCCAGGGCGGGCTTTATACGATGATGGACAGATAATCCATCCAATAACGTAATCATCACGTCATCAAACGTATTTCTTTCATAAATGCTTTTCGTGTTTGCAAGTACTCCGCGAATCCTTATATTATTTTTGCAACACCGGCAAAGATCGTTAACACTCCTTATTTTTTTAATACTTTTTCGAGGGTGCGTGCATGAGTTCTGTTGATAACTATGCGTTGCTCAACATACGTTACTTACTGCGTTGCTCTGATTGGTTATCGGTCTATCCAATTGAGTGCAGAGTTGTTGTTTTTTCCTGGTTCGGTTAAGACACGCCTCATAATCAAAGCCCTATGGAGCAGTATCAGACTCACATTCTGACTAGAATATGAGTATGACGAAGTCAGGCTAATAATTTCCCTTTTTCATGATAGATCCTCCGAGAAGCATGTCAGTGTCCATCAGTCCATCTGGTGTAATAATGGAGGAAGATTCAGTGACTCTGAACTGCATCAGTGACTCAAACCCTCCTGCAGAAATCAGCTGGTTTAAAGGAGGAACGATTGTAGGATCTGGAAGAATCTACAGCATCTCAAAGATCAGCTCTAAAGACAGTGGAGAATACAAGTGCAAGTCCATCAATGAACATGGACAGAAATACTCTACTGTGACTTTAAACATCATGTGTGAGTTAATGATGGTTCAGTAACTGTTGTAACAAACAAATTAATGGATTAACATTTGCAAAACATTAATATAGAGTTTATTTTGTCTGTTTTAGACCCTCCCAGGACCGTCTCCATCATTCAGTCTGGTCAGATTTGGCCGGGAGATTCAGTGACTCTGAAGTGCATCAGTGACTCAAACCCTCCTGCTCTGAACTTCAGCTGGTTTAAGGAGAATGAAACCTCAGCTGTTGGATCTGGACAGAGTTTCAGTGCACTACAGAGTGGACGCTTCTACTGTCAGGCTCACAATCAACATGGATCTCAGAGATCAGACTCTGTAACTGTCACAGGTGAAGCTTTTATTAACACATTTCATTCTTAGTTTTTAGATTTAATTATGATATTCTCCCTCTTTCAGTTCGTCGTGGTGCTGGTTGGCTCGTCTGGTTGGGGATCCCAGTAGCATGTGTAGTAATATTCATCATCATCATCATCGTATTGTATAAAATGTAAATATAAAATGATCAACAAAGAGTAATATAATTTGCTTTTAATTAATGCAGAAGTACATTTGATTATTAAATGAAACAATGAAATGGCTTGTTTCCATTTGTTTTTTAACAGTCAGAAGAAAAGGATAAACTGTAGATCTGTAATACACGAGTATGAGGTGAGATGCCAAACAACCACAGTCAGTTACAGCTTCTTTGTACATGTAGAACATATATTACCACACTCAAGATTTTACAGGATTTTATGTGAGAAGAAACACTGTGGAGAGATTACACTTTTGATTGTCATGCAAAATCTCTTGTTTTGTGGTGATCGTCCTTCTCTCTGTTTCCCTGTAGAACGATCCCAGAACTGATCCCAGTGAAGGCTCATATACAGCTCTTGACCGCAAGACCAGATCACCTGACATCTACAACACACTCACAGTAAGAGAAATGTCCAAAACTACACGTACAAAAGAGTTTGTGCATTCAAAAGTCAGGTATTAAATAATCATTGTGTTTTTGCCATAGACTGTCCATCCCAGACCTGCTGTTCACCAGTCGGGCTCTTCTGAATATCAGAATCTGTCAGTTTCTCAAGCCTTCTCAATTTCATCAAACAATAAAGAAAATGTTGTCAATCAACTAAACAGTATTTTCTCTCTGTTATAAGATGGATTATATGAGTCGATTTACTGACAGACAGAAATATATATATATATGGGGGGGGGGGGTTTTGGGGGGGGGGGGGGGGGGGGGTTAGATTATTTGTACCATTTGTAGTGTTGATTTATGTAAATGTGTGTATTATTTCTGTTGTCACATCAAGACGCCACAGTAAGATGAAGCACAAGCTAAACTTTACTCAACTTTTGTCCCATCGCTAGACACATCCACATCACAACTATCAATAGGCGCGTTTCCATTACAGATTTGCGCAAAACTTTTGCGATTTTTTCTAAATGTCGATAAAAAACTATTGCGAAATGACGGCGTTTCCATTAACTGATGTTATGCGATAAAACGTCCTTTTTTTCCTCTCGCGATAAGTCATTTAAACATCATGACAACGGGACATTACACATCCACACTAGACATTATTATTATTATTAATGGAAGGAGACGTGCATAGCATTTATCCAAGCATTAATGGCAGGGAAAGACCCGTATAGCCTACTGCGAACGGCATAAGGAGTTTCTGGGTGTTTCTCTCTCATTTCTGCTCCGAGGTCTTGATTGTGGCATTTCTTTGAGGTTTAGAATCCAGTATTGCCTTAGCCTAATTATTGTTTCTTTTATGAATTTAATAAAGAACTCTGTCCAAACTCAGTGTACATTTGTTTCCATTCGTTTTTCCTTATTTAACCCGTGTTCAAAACGAAAAATTAACGGTGGTTGTTTTTTTTTAAATGCAAAGTTGAACACCATTTTTTTTTTAACTGTAGGCTACACAAATGCTGCGCAAAAATAATAATATATCGACTAAATTTCAGATGTTTGTTTATGACTTTTTGCCCCTTTATTAAACATTTATAATATTCCCAACTTAATACGAAAAAAAAAGTCGATTGTAATGGTTTTCTAAGGCCAAATTAGAACCTGGAAATTATATTTTTCCCGCAGTATACTGAATGAGAAGAGCCATATTTATGTCTCTGGAACCACAGAATACAGAAAGGTGATTTAGGTAAGTTATAGGCTAATGATAATAAATGTCTCTGAAAAAATAACGAGGCATTTTAATTGTTTATTAATAAACTATTTTTTTCTAAATCAGTGTCGGCTAAAAACCATCTCTGCTGAGGCGCGCCGCGCGAATGCACCAGAGAGAAATAGGCCTACACCTTTCATACTGATTACATAAGCAGAAGGTATTAGCTTTCGATTCGAATTTGTTCGTTTTAAAGTGGACATTTCAAGCTTTAGCCCAGGCTATACTTTGTTTCAGTTCTCGCGCTCCAGTTCACGGAGATCATGAAAGCGCATAATTGTTTTATTTTACAAAAGCACAACGATTTCTTGTTATTATGAGTTTACACAAATAAAATCATAGTTGCGAATAATGTATTATTATTTTC